>CM042420.1:25065151-25112651 GCA_023634145.1 Thymallus thymallus
TGAGGCCTGGATCCCATGGTGCCATGTTCAAATATATCATAAAGTTTTCTCCCCTATATAGACAGCCATCGCAGGGCCCAGAGCAGGAGCTATTTCCCAACCCTGGTAATTAACCATGACACCTGGAAGCTTGTCTGTCTCTCAGCGATTGGCGGAGAGGTCCTAACGAGAGGGCTTGGAGAGAGAGCGAACACTGTTCCAGGAAGAGGAGAATATAGGAAAAGAAGATGAACAATTAGATGGAGAGAGAGATAGAGAGACAGAGACAGAGAGAGAGACAGAGAGAGAGAGAGAGAGAGAGGGAGAGAGAGATAGAAAGAGAGAGAGAGAGAGAGAGAGAGAGGGAGAGAGAGAGAGATAGAAAGAGAGAGAGAGAGAGAGAGAGAGAGGGAGAGAGAGAGAGAGAGAGAGAGAGAGAGAGAGAGACTTCATCTCAGTAAGACAAAAATAATGGTGTTCCAAAAAAGGTCCAGTTGCCAGGACCATAAATACAAATTCCATCTAGACACCGTTGCTCTAGAGCAGACAAAAAACTATACACACCTCGGCCTAAACATCAGCGCCACAGGTAACTTCCACAGAGCTGTGAACGATCTGAGAGACAAGGCAAGATGGGCCTTCTAAGCCATCAAAAGGAACATAAAATTCGACATACCAATTAGGATCTGGCTAAAAATACTTGAATCAGTTATATAACCCATTGCCCTTTATGGTTGTGAGGTCTGGGGTCCGCTCACCAACCAGACCATACAGAATGTGTTAGCACAAGTTAACACTAACCTGACCAGACAGATTGTGTTAGCGCTAGTTAACACTAACCTGACCAGACAGACTGTGTTAGCGCTAGTTAACACTAACCTGACCAGACAGACTGTGTTTGCGCTAGTTAACACCAACCTGACCAGACAGACTGTGTTAGTGCTAGTTAACACTAACCTGACCAGACAGACTGTGTTAGTGCTAGTTAACACTAACCTGACCAGACAGACTGTGTTAGCGCTAGTTAACACTAACCTGACCAGACAGACTGTGTTAGCGCTAGTTAACACTTACCTGACCAGACAGACTGTGTTAGTGCTAGTTAACACTAACCTGACCAGACAGACTGTGTTTGCGCTAGTTAACACTAACCTGACCAGACAGACTGTGTTAGCGCTAGTTAACACTAACCTGACCAGACAGACTGTGTTAGCGCTAGTTAACACTTACCTGACCAGACAGACTGTGTTAGTGCTAGTTAACACTAACCTGACCAGACAGACTGTGTTTGCGCTAGTTAACACTAACCTGACCAGACAGACTGTGTTAGCGCTAGTTAACACTAACCTGACCAGACAGACTGTGTTAGCGCTAGTTAACACTAACCTGATCAGACAGACTGTGTTAGCGCTAGTTAACACTAACCAGACCAGACAGACTGTGTTAGCGCTAGTTAACACTAACCTGACCAGACAGACTGTGTTATTATCTATTTCACTTGCTTTGGCAATGAAAACATATGTTTCCCATTCCAATAAAATTGAATTGAGAGAGAGAGAGAGAAAGATCCAAAGACATAGAGAGAGAGGGATGTGAGAGCCACAGCTGACCCACAGCTGACGGCCTCCACCCTCAGGTCTATCCCCAACCCCACCAACCCCCCTCATGACAGCTGCAAACCCTCCACCCGGCCCCAGTCTGCAATAGCCCATTGTCTGACCTGCTCTCTGCCTGGTTGTTTTAACATTCTTCTTTATGGTTGAAACAAGAGAGGCAATGTGAGCATGAAAAGCCCCAACAAAGCAGGTCGTGGGATTGGTGGTATTGGTGGTATTGGTGGTATTGGTGGGGTTGGTGGGATTGGTGGGGTTTGTGGGATTGGTGGGGTTGGTGGGGTTGGTGGGATTGGTGGGGTTTGTGGGATTGGTGGGATTGGTGGGTTTGGTGCGGTTGGTGGGGATGGTGGGGTTGGTGGGATTGGTGGGATTGGTGGTATTGGTTCGGATTGGTGGGGTTGGTGCGGTTGGTGGGGATGGTGGGGTTGGTGCGGTTGGTGGGGATGGTGGGGTTGGTGGGATTGGTGGGATTGGTGGGGTTGGTGGGATTGGTGGGGTTGGTGGGATTGGTGGGATTGGTGGGATTGGTGCGGTTAGTGGGGTTGGTGGGATAGGTGGGATTGGTGGGGTTGGTGGGGTTGGTGGGATTGGTGGGGTTGGTGGGATTGGTGGGATTGGTGGGGTTGGTGCGGTTAGTGGGGTTGGTGGGATTGGTGGGGTTGGTGGGATTGGTGGGGTTGGTGGGATTGGTGGGGTTAGTGGGGTTGGTGGGATTGGTGGGGTTGGTGGGGTTGGTGGGATTGGTGGGGTTGGTGGGATTGGTGGGATTGGTGGGATTGGTGCGGCTGGTGGGGATGGTGGGGCCAGTAGGGTTGGTGCAGCTGGTGGGGATGGTGGGGCCGGTGAAGTTGGTGGGGGCGGTGGGGCCGGTGGGGTTGGTGGGACGGTGGGGTTGGTGCGGCTGGTGGGGACGGTGGGGGCGGTGGGGTCTGTGGGGGCGGTGGGGCTGGTGGGCTTGGTGGGGCCTGTGGGGGCGGTGGGGCCGGTGGGGTTGGTGGGACGGTGGGGTTGGTGCGGCTGGTGGGGGCGGTGGGGGCGGTGGGGCTGGTGGGCTTGGTGGGGCCTGTGGGGGAGATGGGGCCGGTGGGGCCTGTGGGGCCAGTGGGGTTGGTGGGGCCGGTGGGGGCGGCCCCACCGGCCCCAACAACCCCACTATCTCTGCAGATCCTTGGGCTGGTGTGTGAAAGACCCAGTGAAAAAGAGGCTGCGATGTGCGGTACGTGTTTGTTTTCAGGGCCCATTGTCTGTCCCTGGGGTTGAATGGAGCCGGATGAAAAGGGTTTGCTGTAGACTCTGCTGCTCTCTCTGCCCATGGACCTGCTATCTAGGCTGGGTTAATAACTGGCTAATTACATCTCTATCTCTCTGCACTAGGTGGACAATAGGGCCATTTGGGACAAAGATTCTCTGTTTGACACAGAGAATCTGTATGTGAGAGAGAGAGAGAGAGAGAGAGAGAGAGAGAGAGAGAGAGAAAGGGAGAGAGGGAGAGGGGGAGAGAGAGAGAGAGAGAGAGAGAGAGAGGGGGAGGGAGGGAGGGAGGGAGGGAGGGAGGGAGGGAGGGAGGGAGGGAGGGAGGGAGGGAGGGAGGGAGAGAGGGAGAGAGGGAGGGAGAGAGAGAGAGAGAGAGAGAGAGAGAGAGAGAGAGAGAGAGAGAGAGAGAGAGAGAGAGAGAGAGAGAGAGAGAGAGGCAAAACCCCTTCCAAGTGAACAACCTAATGCCACTGTGAGGAAGTTTTATCCCGAGGGTAGATAGCTATCACTTCTCCATGATAATAGAGTGAGCAGCAATGACACTGACATCTGATGACAGCTCAGGAATGTTTACAAGCAGTACTGGAGTACTAGCCTCTTAATGCTTAATGTGCTGTTGGACAGATCCTGCATGCTATCACTGTATGGATTGACTGTTGGTGGTGTACCTCTGTCTGGGAACATTTCTTCCTTTGTGCTTGATGGAGCAACTTTTCCTTTATCAGTTGTACAATCAATCAACCCATTGGTTCTCACATTGAATCATTGACATATTGTGCAAAGAAAGAGCTAACACAACCCAGTAACCCTGGTCAATACCAGCCTACAGTACAGTGTCTACTGGCTGAATGCTCTCCAGATACTCTCTCCTGGTCTGCTCTGGCAGGTCCTGGTTGGTATTTCTGGGGGAAATGTGTGGTGGACACAAATAGAGAACACTGCAAACAGGGGAAAGTGGGTTAACGAGAGGTGAATACCTCGCACACCAGACAGACTGTGTTAGTGCTAGTTAACACTAACCTGACCAGACAGACTGTGTTAGCGCTAGTTAACACTAACCTGACCAGACAGACTGTGTTAGCGCTAGTTAACACTAACCTGACCAGACAGACTGTGTTAATGCTAGTTAACACTAACCTGACCAGACAGACTGTGTTAGCGCTAGTTAACACTTACCTGACCAGACAGACTGTGTTAGCGCTAGTTAACACTAACCTGACCAGACAGACTGTGTTAGCGCTAGTTAACACTAACCTGACCAGACAGACTGTGTTAATGCTAGTTAACACTAACCTGACCAGACAGACTGTGTTAGCGCTAGTTAACACTTACCTGACCAGACAGACTGTGTTAGCGCTAGTTAACACTAACCTGACCAGACAGACTGTGTTAGCGCTAGTTAACACTTACCTGACCAGACAGACTGTGTTAGCGCTAGTTAACACTAACCTGACCAGACAGACTGTGTTAGTGCTAGTTAACACTAACCTGACCAGACAGACTCACACTACATCCCTCACACTACATCACTCACACTACATCCCTCACACTACATCCCTCACACTACATCACTCACACTACATCACTCACACTACATCCCTCACACTACATCCCTCACACTACATCCCTCACACTACATCCCTCACACTACATCACTCACACTACATCCCTCACACTACATCACTCACACTACATCCCTCACACACACACACACACACACACGATAGCTCTTTCCATTGTAGGTCTAGTGTATCTGTCATTCAGAGCAACAGGAAACAATTGAAGTGCCCCTTCATAGTGTAAACATATCCCCCAGTGCCCCTTCATAGTGTAAACATATCCCCCAGTGCCCCTTCATAGTGTAAACATATCCCGCAGTTCCCCTTCATAGTGTAAACATATTCCAGCATCCCTTCATAGTGTAAACATATCCCCCCAGTGCCCCTTCATAGTGTAAACATATCCCCCCAGTGCCCCTTCATAGTATAAACATATCCCCCAGTGCCCCTTCATAGTGTAAACATATCCCCCAGCACCCCTTCATAGTGTAGACATATCCCCCCAGTGCCCCTTCATAGTGTAAACATATCCCCCAGTGCCCCTTCATAGTGTAAACATATCCCCCCAGTGCCCCTTCATAGTGTAAACATATCCTCCCAGCACCCCTTCATAGTGTAAACATATCCCCCCAGCACCCCTTCATAGTGTAAACATATCCCCCCAGTGCCCCTTCATAGTGTAAACATATCCCCCAGTGCCCCTTCATAGTGTAAACATATCCCCCCAGTGCCCCTTCATAGTGTAAACATATTCCCCAGCTCCCCTTCATAGTGTAAACATATCACCACAGCACCCCTTCATAGTGTAAACATATCACCACAGTGCCCCTTCATAGTGTAAACATATCCCCCCAGTGCCCCTTCATAGTTTAAACATATCACCACAGCACCCCTTCATAGTGTAAACATATCACCACAGTGCCCCTTCATAGTGTAAACATATCCCCCCAGCACCCCTTCATAGTGTAAACATATCCCCCAGTGCCCCTTCATAGTGTAAACATATCCCGCAGTTCCCCTTCATAGTGTAAACATATTCCAGCATCCCTTCATAGTGTAAACATATCCCCCTAGTGCCCCTTCATAGTGTAAACATATCCCCCCAGTGCCCCTTCATAGTGTAAACATATCACCACAGCACCCCTTCATAGTGTAAACATATCACCACAGTGACCACTACATCACTGGTTAGCGCTAGTTAACACTAACACTAAGAAGATGTGTCCATATTTGCCTAACCCATTATCTATCTCACTGGGTTGGAGTATATATAGTTACAGGATATAGAGAACCAGGAAATAAGTAGTGGGGGGATCTCAGACCCGTCCAGAGAAAATTCCTATTGAAAAACAATGGCCAGACCTCTATAGTAGACCACTTCCACTGTCTATAAAGGGAAGGGATTGTTCATGGTTTTGAGTGGTGAAAGCTTTTCAAAGGTGAAACATTATTTCTCTTTAAAAGAGATACCTGCTGTTTCTACATGCGCTGTTCATATGGGGCATCCAGTATGTAACCTATGTCATGTATAGCCTACTATCTGTAGGATCCACACCCACGTTTCACCTCATGATGCCTGCAGTGGAACAACCTGTTTCAGGGGTTGTATCTATTACACACCACCCCTGGATGGTTGGACAGAGAGGGGTTCAAACCTCCAGGGAAACCGGAGAAACACTAATGCTACTTCCCAAATGGCAGCCTAATTCCATTTAAAGTGCAGTTGTTTTGAAAAGGGCCAATAAGGCTGTGGTCAATAGGGAATGGGGTGATATTCAGCCATATACAGTGTCCATATTCAGCCATATACAGCGTCCATATTCAGCCATATACAGCGTCCATATTCAGCCATATACAGCGTCCATATTCAGCCATATACAGCGTCCATATTCAGCCATATACAGCTTCCATATTCAGCCATATACAGCTTCCATATTCAGCCATATACAGCTTCCATATTCAGCCATATACAGCGTCCATATTCAGCCATATACAGCGTCCATATTCAGCCATATACAGCTTCCATATTCAGCCATATACAGCGTCCATATTCAGCCATATACAGCGTCCATATTCAGCCATATACAGCTTCCATATTCAGCCATATACAGCATCCATATTCAGCCATATACAGCGTCCATATTCAGCCATTTACAGCGTCCATATTCAGCCATATACAGCTTCCATATTCAGCCATATACAGCGTCCATATTCAGCCATATACAGCGTCCATATTCAGCCATATACAGCGTCCATATTCAGCCATATACAGCGTCCATATTCAGCCATATACAGCGTCCATATTCAGCCATATACAGCATCCATATTCAGCCATATACAGCTTCCATATTCAGCCATATACAGCATCCATATTCAGCCATATACAGCTTCCATATTCAGCCATATACAGCGTCCATATTCAGCCATATACAGCTTCCATATTCAGGCATATACAGCTTCCATATTCAGCTATATACAGCGTCCATATTCAGCCATATACAGCTTCCATATTCAGCCATATACAGCGTCCATATTCAGCCATATACAGCGTCCATATTCAGCCATATACAGCGTCCATATTCAGCCATATACAGCTTCCATATTCAGCCATATACAGCTTCCATATTCAGCCATATACAGCTTCCATATTCAGCCACATACAGCTTCCATATTCAGCCACATACAGCTTCCATATTCAGCCATATACAGCTTCCATTTTCAGCCATATACAGCTTCCATATTCAGCCATATACAGCGTCCATATTCAGCCATATACAGCGTCCATATTCAGCCATATACAGCTTGTTTGATTGAGTGTGTGGACAGGTGTCTTTTATACAGGTAACGAGTTCAAACAGGTGCAGTTAATACAGGTAATGAGTGGAGAACAGGAGGGCTTCTTAAAGAAAAACTAACAGGTCTGTGAGAGCCGGAATTCTTACTAGTTGGTAGGTGATCAAATACTTATGTCATGCAATAAAATGCAAATTAATTATTTAAAAATCATACAATGTGATTTTCTGGATTTTTGTTTTAGATTCCGTCTCTCACAGTTGAAGTGTACCTATGATAAAATTTACAGACCTCTACATGCTTTGTAAGTAGGAAAACCTGCAAAACCGGCAGTGTATCAAATACTTGTTCTCCCCACTGTATTAAGCAAACCAGACGGCACCATTTATTACCCACCAGGCAAATATAATGTAAACTATTATCCTTGAGGATATCAGCATATTTTGTGACCACAGCAGCCAAACACAACCTTACACAGTGTTAATGAGGGTTGAATAATTTCCAGTTCTCTCTAATGGGCATGACTCACTCATTTACAGGCAGCAGCACCAGCCAGGCAGATATGTCTACATCCCAAATGGAACCCTATTCCCTACATAGTGCACTACTTTTGACCAGTGCCCATAGGGTTCTGGTTAAAAGTAGTGCACCCTATAGGGATAAGATCACATTTGGTGGGTAGCCTATCACTTTATTAGATCTTGAACAACTTGTTCATTGGCTTTCTACCCCCAGGATATTTATTAACAGCCAGTACTAACCGCTAATATAACCTTATGCTAGCAGATAGCATAGCAGCATGCAGTCTGCTCAACGGGTGGTCTGTCTGCTTCATTTAACATGGGGAGTCATTTGAACTTTGGCTGTGATGTACCGCTGTCTCGTTCCCCTGGTCCAACATCACAAGCAGGGGACAGGTTACTGTAATTTAGAGACCAGACGTTCCCATGCCACACCATCACAAGCAGGGGGCAGGTTACTGTAATTTAGAGACCAGACGTTCCCCTGCTCCACCATCACAAGCAGGGGGCAGGTTACTGTAATTTAGAGACCAGACGTTGCCCTGCTCCACCATCACAAGCAGGGGGCAGGTTACTGTAGTTTAGAGACCAGACGTTCCCCTGCTCCACCATCACAAGCAGGGGGCAGGTTACTGTAGTTTAGAGAGCAGTAACAACAGGGCTCCATGGTCTGATCTGGTCTGATAGGAGAGACATGATGGTATGCAGCCAGGCCTCCACTCTGCCTCGACCACCCCTACTGAGAACTGAGAGGGATCACTCCATTCATCCCTCTCTCTCCCTCCATACACCCCCTTCCATGATGGGTTATGACAGCAGCTGGTTAACGTTGAGACAGCCCTGACCTTTAGGGCTCTCTCTCACACACACACACACACACACACACACACACACACACACACACAACCCTGACATGTGCTGCTGTTGGGAGACCAAAGCCTCCTCCTCCTCCCTCTCCTTCAGTAACAAATCTGATCTCCTGAGAGTAGCTACTGATGATGACTGAGGAGTGTATTGAGTCACAATGTAAGTAACTGACAATGAGGAAAGGGGTTATGTAGAAAACCAGTTGAGGCTGATGCTGTTTTTTCTTTCCATTATCGTGGCTATGAATGTATCTGAAATAGCATCCTATTTCCTATGTAGTGCACTACTTTTGACTAGGGCTCTGGTCAAAAGTAGTGCACTATGTAGGCAACAGGGTGCCATTTGGGTTGCACCCTTACATATTTTTATCACCATGGTGACTGTCTATTATGGTCTCCAAATGATCAACCTCCTCCTCTTATTCCTGACAGGAATAACACTTCTTACCACGTTCTTTATGATAACACTTCTCACCACGTTCTTTATGATAACACTTCTTACCACGTTCTTTATGATAACACTTCTCACCACGTTCTTTATAACACTTCTTACCACGTTCTTTATGATAACTCTTCTCACCACGTTCTTTATGATAACACTTCTTACCATGTTATTTATGATAACACTTCTCACCATGTTATTTATGATAACACTTCCCACTATGTTATTTATGATAACACCTCTCACCATGTTCTTTATGATAACACTTCTCATAGTGTTCTTTATGATAACACTTCACACCATGTTCTTAATGATAGCACTTGTCACCATATTCTTTATGATAACACTTCTCACCATCTTCTTTATGATAACACGTCTCACCATCTTTTTTATGATAACACTTCTCACCGTCTTCTTTATGATAACACTTCTCACCATGTTCTTTATGACAACACCTCTTACCATGTTCTTTATGATAACACTTCTCACCATGTTCTTTATGATAACACTTCTCATCGTGTTCTTTATGATAACACTTCTTACCATGTTCTTTATGATAACACTTGTCACCATATTATTTATGATAACACTTCTCACCATGTTCTTTAGCGTTCCAATTCATCCCAAAGGTGTTCGATGATCTCGATAAACCATTTCTGTATGGACCTCACCGGGGGCATTGTCATGCTGAAACAGGAAAGGACCTTCCCCAAACTGTTGCCACAAAGTTGGAAGCACAGAATTGTCTAGAATCAGTTCAGAGAACGCTTTTCCACTGCTCCACAGTCTATTGGTGGGGAGCTTTATACCATTCCAGCCGACGCTTGCCATTGCGCATGGTGATCTTAGGCTTGTGTGCGGCTGCTCAGCCATGGAAACCCATTTCAGGAAGCTTCCATGGAACACTTATTGTGCTGACGTTGCTTCCAAAGGCAGATTGGAACTCGGTAGTGAGTGTTGCAACCGAGGACAGACGGTCAGCATTTGACGGTCCCATTCTGTGAGCTTGTGTGGCCTACCACTTTGCGGCTGAGCGGTTGTTGCTCCTTGACGTTTCCACATCATGATAGAAGCACTTACAGTTGACCGGAGCAGCTCTAGCAGGGTAGAAATTGAAAGAACTGACTTGTTGAAAGGTGGCATCCTAAGACGGTGCCACATTGAAAGTCACTGAGCTCTTCAGCGAGGCCATTCTACTGCCAATGCTTGTCTATGGAGATTGCATGGCTGTGTGCTCGATTTTAAACAACTGTCAGCAATGGGTGTGGCTGAAATAGCCGAATCCACTAATTTGAAGGGGTGTCCACATACCTTTATATATATAGTGTGTGTGTCTGTGTGTGTCAGCATTACTCTGTCCTGTAATGTATTTCTCTGCACCACACGCTATGTGAAACAGCCAGCCAGTGTACAGTACAGGGGGCTCTGGCCAGAGCTCCAGACTCATCCCATCTCATGACTTGATGTTGTGTCATACGTTATTCTTAGAGCGAGTCAACTGAGGCAAAGCTCTCAGCCCAAAGGACAAGGTTCAACCTCTACCTATTCAATATGAAACATACAGAGCTGTATGCTAGTGGCTAGTACTCTACCTATTCAATATGAAACACACAGAGCTGTATGCTAGTGGCTAGTACTCTACCTATTCAATATGAAACATACAGAGCTGTATGCTAGTGGTTAGTACTCTACCTATTCAATATGAAACATACAGAGCTGTATGCTAGTGGCTAGTACTCTATCTATTCAATATGAAACACACATAGCTGTATGCTAGTGGCTAGTACTCTATCTATTCAATATGAAACACACAGAGCTGTATGCTAGTGGCTAGTACTCTACCTATTCAATATGAAACACACAGAGCTGTATGCTAGTGGCTAGTACTCTACCTATTCAATATGAAACACACAGAGCTGTATGCTAGTGGCTAGTACTCTATCTATTCAGTATGAAACACACAGAGCTGTATGCTAGTGGCTTGTATCGATGTAAGAAATAACAGTACTTTGGTCAATGATGATTCGCTATAAAAACAAGCATATTGCTTAGTCAGAACAAAGAAATTAGTTGTACAACTAGTTTTTAATCCTCCTCTTCAATTATGTCTACTGAAGGAAACCTTACATTGATCTAAGTACTTTGGAGCTCATTCCCTGGAATAACCATTCCTGTGAGAAATAACCACCAGTGAACAATGGAATAACCATTCCTGTGAGAAATAACCACCAGTGAACAATGGAATAACCATTCCTGTGAGAAATAACCACCAATGAACAATGGAATAACCATTCCTGTGAGAAATAACCACCAATGAACAATGGAATAACCATTCCTGTGAGAAATAACCACCAGTGAACAATGAATTTGTAAAGATGGACATTAAAACTTTTTATTAATAATGTTTTCCGGCCACAACAATAAAATTTAACAAATAATCACTTTAAAAAAGTGACCTTCCATCAGCTGTACATTACATAAAGTTTAGTAAAGCTGACCAAGCTTAAAACCCACTACAACATTCATGTAGTGCTTCCAGCAGCATTTCACCAAAGACAAAAACATTATACATATGTACAAGTCCACATTGAATCCATTGCAAATTCCACATATGTACAGCGTACGTTACTGTGGTAGAGTACAAACATCTATCAACTTTTTTTCTCAGTTCAAGATTCAGTATTTTTTTCTTCTTCTAAAAGTTGAAAATGTGTAGTAGAGCTCCAGAGACAGTCAGAGCTCCAGAGACAGTCAGAGCTCCAGAGACAGTCAGAGCTCCAGAGACAGTCAGAGCTCCAGAGACAGTCAGAGTTAAACTTCTTACAAGAAAGTAGCAAAAAAAAGAAATTATTTTTCAAAACATTTACGATATAGCCAAATGCTTGATTCTGCCACAGCTATGCTACCCAACCGTGGAGTAGCACATTGGGCTGACTAACACACAGACTATAGACTGTAGGTTGTGATAGGACAGTTGACACTGCACTGAAAGAAAGATACATCCAACCATGTCAAGCACACAGAGGTTTGGAGTTCAGCTACATCGTTCAACCCTTTACCCAGTCTCCCTCCATCTCCCTACTTCCTTCCCAGTCTCCCTCCATCTCCCTACTTCCTGCTCAGCTGAAGACAAACATTCTCCAGATAGATAGATAGATAGATAGATAGATAGATAGATAGATAGATAGATAGATAGATAGATAGATGATAGATAGATAGATAGATAGATAGATAGATAGATAGATAGATAGATAGATAGATAGATAGATAGATAGATAGATAGATAGATAGATAGATAGATAGATAGATAATAGATGATAGATAGATAGATAGATAGATAGATAGATAGATAGATAGATAGATAGATAGATAGATAGATAGATAGATAGATAGATAGATAGATAGATAGATAGATAGATAGATAGATAGATAGATAGATAGATAGATAGACAGACAGACAGAGGAAGAGAGAGAGAGAGAGAGAGAGAGAGAGAGAGAGACAGAGACAGAGATATGGCCCTTGAATGACAGAAAGTGGCTTGAGTGCCTTATTTTTACTTAGACAAATAAGAGAAAACTCCACTGGCTTAATTTCCTCATAGCCACAAACATAGAAAGGAATGCACTCTGGTATGTAACCAAATGCCCTGGGTTATTCAAATGACAACATGAAGATATATCTATCACAACAGCCTAAGGTAAAGATTACAACGTCTTGTTTCCTTCTTTTCAGGAGTAGTGACATGAAGCAAGCTAGAACCCCTTGAATTGTTTCCACGTTAAGACAAGACAGAGGCTGTCAGTTCCTCAACCCTTCCAGAGCAGCTAAGATGAGAGAGTTAGTCATCCCACAGGACTGAAGCTCTGTCTCTAAACTGCATGGCTGTGTCCCAAATGGCACCCTATTCCCTATATAGTGCACTACTTTTGACCAGAGCCCTATGGCGTACTGGTCAAAGGTAGTGCACTATACAGGGAATAGGGTGCCATTTTGGATGCAGCCTATGTAATACCTGTCATTGTGCAGCCGCTTGGCTTTCTCCCCGCTACCATTTCATAGGTTCAGCCGGGAAGAGTGTCTTTGGGCATTGCTTGGTGAAAACATACATGAAAATGACTGTAAACATTTCAAAGATCTGTGAAATGGATGTATGTTTGGGGGAGATGTACTGTAGGTGCTGTAGGTGTAGAGGGATGATGTTACTGGTTGTTGGGTTACAAAATGAATGGCATTGATAACCAAAGGCACATTGTATTCAACCTGACTATCAATCCACAAAACTATAATAAAAAGTCCAATGAACCTTGTGATCCGGCCCCGTCCTCCCCAGCCCCGCTGATGTTCTCCAATCAGCAGGTGACAGTGGGTTCCAAAGGGGCGGGGCTACTGAGCAGTGTGCAGCTGGCCCTGGCAGGCACTGAACCAATCATCAGCGGGGCAGGTGAGGCGACACCCACTGGGTCGCCATTGGCCGGGCTCTACTCCCTAACAGCCTGCCCCCAATCCAACCTCCAAATGAGGTCACCAGGTCGTCCATCCAATACCCAGCCAGCCACACCTGTTCTGTCCAGTAGTAGAAGGGAGCTCCAATCAAACAGAGACTGTCCTCCTCCTCTGTGTCCTGGAGCTTGGCAGTCAGATAGGATCACATAGTATAGTGTTCTTGTGCATTAGGTCATAAGTCAATCCGTGGTTACTGACCGACCAACCAAACGACCAAACAACACAACATTCTGTTCTATTCAGCCCTAAGTTCAGTTTAATATCTTGTAGATTGTAAATAGATTGGCTCTTTTCTTTGACAATATTTTTTATATGAACTAAATAAGTCAACTTTTACAAAGCTTTAAAGAAGCACCAGTCCGATTATGGTTAACTAATAAAAACACTTTAGAAAATCTGAAGGTCGAACACATTTCGGGAAATATTCATTACTAGGCTCAGGGATTAATTCCAAAAGCAGAATTTCACATAAAGTAAGGGGGATATTGGAACACTATTTGGCTGTGCAAGGGAACAAGCCTTTTAGGGATTTACACTCTGGCCATAGACATGTATCGGCCCAATGGTTCACTACTGAAAATATTCCAGAAACTATCAAATCTAAATAAAACTCCAACTCTAACGTTGCAACAGTCAACACGGTCAACATGGTATAAAAATCAGAGTCAACCTTATGTGAAGAATCAAGTCCTGATTCATCAGAGTGCTTTATAACAGCGTGTTATAACACTACTTGCCTTTTACTACAACATGGATTATTACTGAGACAATCCAGGCTCTGAAGAACACCTTCTATTAATTATTACTGAGACAACCCAGGCTCTGAAGAACACCTTCTATTAATTATTACTGAGACAACCCAGGCTCTGAAGAACACCTTCTATTAATTATTACTGAGACAACCCAGGCTCTGAAGAACACCTTCTATTAATTATTACTGAGACAACCCAGGCTCTGAAGAACACCTTCTATTAATTATTACTGAGACAACCCAGGCTCTGAAGAACACCTTCTATTAATTATTACTGAGACAACCCAGGCTCTGAAGAACACCTTCTATTAATTATTACTGAGACAACCCAGGCTCTGAAGAACACCTTCTATTAATTATTACTGAGACAACCCAGGCTCTGAAGAACACCTTCTATTAATTATTACTGAGACAACCCAGGCTCTGAAGAACACCTTCTATTAATTATTACTGAGACAACCCAGGCTCTGAAGAACACCTTCTATTAATTATTACTGAGACAACCCAGGCTCTGAAGAACACCTTCTATTAATTATTACTGAGACAACCCAGGCTCTGAAGAACACCTTCTATTAATTATTACTGAGACAACCCAGGCTCTGAAGAACACCTCCTATTCAGTATATGCAGTCATGCCCATGTAGTAAGCACCTTATCGACCTACTAGCCTCTACCTACCTACCTAGCTACCTAGCTACCTAGCTACCTACCTACCTACCTACCTACCTACCTACCTACCTACCTACCTACCTACCTACCTACCTACCTACCTACCTACCTACCTACCCAGCCTGACCCTTCATCAGAGTCCCTCAACACAGACACAGTCCTCTCTGATGAGGACATCATAATATCCAGTCCTTCAACACAGACACAGTCCTCTCTGATGAGGACATCATAATATCCAATCCTTCAACACAGACAGAGTCCTCTCTGATGAGGACATCATAATATCCAATCCTTCAACACAGACAGAGTCCTCTCTGATGAGGACATCATAATATCCAGTCCTTCAACACAGACAGTCCTCTCTGATGAGGACATCATAATATCCAGAATCCCCTATCCATCAATATTCAAATAAAAACATTTTTTAAAGAAAATGTTTGAAGCACCATTGTTTTGCTGAGAGGTACAGTTCACAGCACCTGTACCAAGGAATAGCACCTAATAACTGATTATGCCACTCCTCTCCCCTCCTCTCTGACAGAACACGTTATTCTGTGTATCACTCCTCTCCTCTCTGACAGAACACGTTATTCTGTGTATCACTCCTCTCCTCTCTGACAGAACATGTTATTCTGTGTATCACTCCCCTCCTCTCTGACAGAACACGTTATTCTGTGTATCACTCCCCTCCTCTCTGACAGAACACGTTATTCTGTGTATCACTTCCCTCCTCTCTGACAGAACACGTTATTCTGTGTATCACTCCCCTCCTCTCTGACAGAACACGTTATTCTGTGTATCACTCCCCTCCTCTCTGACAGAACACGTTATTCTGTGTATCACTCCCCTCCTCTCTGACAGAACACGTTATTCTGTGTATCACTTCCTTGTTTCTGGTCTAGATTGCTCTTTTTCCACTCAGTTCTGTTGTTTCAGGAATGTCAAGAGAATTCTAGGCACGTACCGTAGTCTGTCATGTAAAAAAATGTTTCCACGCCGTGGTCCAACCTCTCACTCTTAAACAGTCTTAAAACGTCCACTTTCCTGATCCTTGCATTTCTTTTATCAAAATCTCCTCTTAGATTACTATTATCTTGGCTTATACAAACACATTTCTCACAGCTATTTAATGTCACAATACCAACCAGATAAGGTAGAGAAGCCGAGACTAAATAGCTCCAGAGTGTCTGATATGAGTTAATTACCGACGTGTTTATCGTTGCCAGCCACCCATTCTGTTTTTCTACACCACCATATTTAGGTTATCAATCTCTGCTTGGGCCAGATTGTGTGAATGGGAGCCACCTGCAACATCATAGCATACAGTCCTGAGATTAAAAACCTAAAAGCATTGTTCCCTTCATGATGACCAGTTTCATGTTTGTGTCTTGTTTATATTCAGATAAAGCTGCTACAAAGCTGCTAAAAAAACGATGTAGTGAATAATAATGCAGAAGCATAAAAGCCCCTCTGTCTAAAACCACACGGTTGAGTACTGTGACTAGCACTGTTCGGCTTCCCAGTTGTTTTTGCTCTCAGAGATAAACATCGTCTCTCCATTTAAAAAAACTAACAAAAACAACAATAAGAGATAACCTAGATTAGACAACGAACTAGCGTTGTTCACAGTTCCTTCAACTGACTAGTTTTGGCAACACTGTCCTGTGTTGGATGTTCCCGTTAGCGTCCGTCATTTGTGCCAGGTTAGTCCTTATCTTGGAGGTGGAACCCGATGTTGGAGGTAATTTGGAGATTGACGTGATAGCACCAGAGCCCCCGTCGGTGATGCGTTTCACCGCTGCTTTGTCCCCCGTGGGAGGTTTGGGCAAGCGTCTCCTGAGCCAGGGGTGCCTGAGGGCCTGGCTGGGGGTCATGCGCAGGGCCGGGTCCCACTCCAGACACTGCTTAATGAAGTCCAGGAACAGGTGGTCATCGCAGCCCTTAAGGGCCGTCACCCACTCCTTGCTCCCGGGGGGTCCCCTCAGCTTGCCCCGGCGGGAGCGCCCCCCGTTCAGCACCACCGAGCTGTCCGGCATGGTCGTCACCGTACAGTACCGGGGGTACCCCTTGGAGCTCACAAAGTTTTTGGCTCTCTTGGAGGAATCCATCAGTTTCTGCGAGGGCATGCCCAGCAGCTCGATGACGCAGGCCAGTTGGTCCCCTTCATCCTCACCCGGCAGGAGAGGGTACCCTGTGAGTAACTCTGCTAAGATACAGCCCAGGCTCCACATGTCAATAGGCATCCCATAGCGTGACCCCAGGATGACCTCGGGAGCTCTGTAAAAACGAGACTGGATGTAGGTGTAAACCCGCTGGTGCTCGTAGCAGCTGGAGCCGAAGTCGATCACCTTTATCCCGCTGCGTCCCTGCTGCTTCAGGAGAATGTTCTCTGGCTTCAAGTCACAGTGGATGATCCGGTTCTTGTGCAGAGAGTCCAGACACTGCAGGATAGAGTGGGCGAACTTCCTGACGAGCGGCAAGCTGAAGCCCTGGAACTTGTTCTTCTTGATGAGCTCGTAGAGGTTCATGCTGAGGAGTTCAAAGGTCATGCAGATGTGGTTACGGAATGTGAAGTTCTCCAGCATGTGTATCACGTTCATGGTGGAGTCTTTGTCCTGCTTCCTCAAGTGCTCCAGGATCCGGATCTCCTCAGCCGCCTGACGGTGGAACCTCTTCTCATTCCTCACCATCTTCAGCGCCACGTGGCAGTGGGCCTTGTGGTCGTAGGCCTTCACCACCTGACCGAAGCTGCCCTTGCCGATTACCTTGAGAACCTCATAGCGGTAGGAGACGTGGTCGTGGGGCACCTGGATGTAGGAGCCCTGATCGTCATCGTAGCCTCCATTGTTAGACCCCCCGATTACCCCCGGCCTCTTCTTGGCGTTGGGACCTGTGAAGTACACCTCTGGGTAGCTGAAGATCTCATGGTGCTCGAAGGCCGTCAGCTTGGGCATGAACTGCTTCATGGCCTGCTCCGGGGTCAGGGGGACCGGCTGGGGCTTGCTGTCGGTGGACTTGAGAGAGGCTGAGCTGCCCTGCCGACACTGGGCCGTGGTAGTGGTGATGTCAGGCTGCTGTCGGTCAGGCAGCGCTAGCGCTGTCCGGCCCACAGGGGTCAACCCATTGGGCTGTGCAGTCAACACTGTCCGTCTGTTGCTGTTCTCCTCAAACAGCTGTTGAAC
The DNA here is from genome assembly GCA_023634145.1 of Thymallus thymallus. NCBI lineage: Eukaryota > Metazoa > Chordata > Actinopteri > Salmoniformes > Salmonidae > Thymallus > Thymallus thymallus. Next base: position 25,083,288 of record CM042420.1, read on the forward strand.
GTGGATCTGTTGGTGGTTCCCCACGTGGATCTGTTGGTGGTTCCCCACGTGCATGTGGTCACTCATGGTGTGCTTATTGCCTCCAACCTGGAAGAGATCAGAGAGACACAACAAGCCATTAGAAGCAGCAACATCAACATAGCAGGAAACAGTTAATATGACTTTTGAACCCAAATACTTTTATGAACTATTGAGTCGAGCATGCCAATTCTCTGTGTGTGTGTGTGTGTGTGTGTGTGTGTGTGATACCAAAAGTCCTCACAGGAATAGTAAACTATGGGAAATTCAGAGAAGTGAGGACATTTTGCAGGTTTTATTTTAGGCTTAGGGGTTAGGTTTAGGGTTAGAATTAGGGTTAGGGGTTAGGAAAAAATGATTTTGAATGGGATTCAATTGTTGGTCGCTAAAAAGTCCTCACAAGTATAGTAAGACATAGTTGTGTGTGTGTGTACCCTCCCTTACTCTGCATAACATAACTGACCGGCCCAGCCAGGCCCTACACCCTCCCTTACTCTGCATAACATAACTGACCAGCCCAGCCAGGCCCTTCACCCTCCCTTACTCTGCATAACATAACTGACCAGCCCAGCCAGGCCCTGTATCCTCACTTACTCTACATAACATAGCTGACCAGCCCAGCCAGGCCCTGTACCCTCCCTTACTCTACATAGCATAACTGACCAGCCCAGCCAGGCCCTTCACCCTCCCTTACTCTGCATAACATAACTGACCAGCCCAGCCAGGCCCTGTATCCTCACTTACTCTACATAACATAGCTGACCAGCCCAGCCAGGCCCTGTACCCTCCCTTACTCTACATAACATAACTGACCAGCCCAGCCAGGCCATGTACCCTCCCTTACTCTACATAACATAACTGACCAGCCCAGCCAGGCCCTGTACCCTCCCTTACTCTACATAACATAACTGACCAGCCCAGCCAGGCCCTGTACCCTCACTTACTCTACATAACATAGCTGACCAGCCCAGCCAGGCCCTGTACCCTCCCTTACTCTACATAACATAACTGACCAGCCCAGCCAGGCCCTGTACCCTCCCTTACTCTACATAACATAACTGACCAGCCCAGCCAGGCCCTGTACCCTCACTTACTCTACATAACATAGCTGACCAGCCCAGCCAGGCCCTGTACCCTCCCTTACTCTACATAACATAACTGACCAGCCCAGCCAGGCCCTGTACCCTCCCTTACTCTACATAACATAACTGACCAGCCCAGCCAGGCCATGTACCCTCCCTTACTCTACATAACATAACTGACCAGCCCAGCCAGGCCCTGTATCCTCACTTACTCTACATAACATAACTGACCAGCCCAGCCAGGCCCTACACCCTCCCTTACTCTGCATAACATAACTGACCAGCCCAGCCAGGCCCTACACCCTGCCTTACTCTGCATAACATAACTGACCAGCCCAGCCAGGCCATACACCCTCCCTTACTCTGCATAACATAACTGACCAGCCCCGCTCGGGACTGACCTCTCTCCCTCCCTCTCGTTCTCCCTCTCCTCTCCTCTCCTCTCTCCCTCCCTCCCTCTCGTTCTCCCTCTCCTCTCCTCTCTCCCTCCCTCTCGTTCTCCCTCTCCTCTCCTCTCTCCCTCCCTCTCGTTCTCCCTCTCCTCTCCTCTCTCCCTCCCTCTCGTTCTCCCTCTCCTCTCCTCTCTCCCTCCCTCTCGTTCTCCCTCTCTCTGTCTCTCAGCATTGTGTCAATGACATACTGCATTCAGTGTTAATAATTACATGTTCTATGTTACATAAGAAAGAGGACCTCCTTCTCTCACCAGCCGGGTCCTACTTGATTCTGTCAGCAGCCAAGTGGGAGACAATAGACAACGTACTCAGCTCACTACCAGGTCAGGCTACACACCAGAAACTCACAACCAGGTCAGGCTATACTCCAGAAACTCACTACCAGGTCAGGCTATACACCAGAAACTCACTACCAGGTTGGGCTATACACCAGAACCTTACTACCAGGTCAGGCTATACACCAGAAACTCCCTACCAGGTCAGGCTATACACCAGAAACTCACTACCAGGTCGGGCTATACACCAGAACCTTACTACCAGGTCAGGCTATACACCAGAAACTCACTGCCAGGTCGGGCTATTCACCAGAAACTCACTGCCAGGTCAGGCTATAAACCAGAAACTCACTACCAGGTCAGGCTATACACCAGAAACTCACTGCCAGGTTGGGCTATTCACCAGAAACTCACTGCCAGGTCAGGCTATAAACCAGAAACTCACTACCAGGTCAGGCTATACACCAGAAACTCACTACCAGGGATGGATATTCACCAGAAACTCACTAACAGGTCACTATATGCTTTTGCATTCCTTATGCGTAGAGAGAAGTTTTAGGTCGTTTTTGGAAATGTTCTTTCATACTAACTTCAATACTCTGTATAACTAGCTCTTTCTTTCCTATACATGTTTACCATGAACGGAATTAGTGTATTTCCTGTGTTCCTGAGCTCCTCCCCGTCAGACCCTTCCTTAGTAGATAAGGTGATTACCTCCTCGCTTTCGTTACAACATCCTGTTGCTTCATTCAGGCAGGGGTTTGTCTATTCCCCTGTCCTACTGCTTCTACACACACACACACACACACACACACACACACACACACACACACACACACACACACACACACACACTAGACCTTTCAGACCCTGAATCTGCATGGTTAGAGTCCACAAACCATTACTGTCCTGTCTGTAGAATAGAGTCTGTCTCAATACACTTGGTATTCCATAGGAAACACATTGGTTTATTACTGTACTCAAACCCAATGGGACTACAGTTCATTCAGCTGTATAGAACTGGGTTACTACTCTGTCTGTACTCAAACCCAATGGGACTACAGTTTATTCAGCTGTATAGAACTGGGTTACTACTCTGTCTGTACTCAAACCCAATGGGACTACAGTTTATTCAGCTGTATAGAACTGGGTTACTACTCGGTCTGTACTCAAACCCAATGGGACTACAGTTCATTCAGCTGTATAGAACTGGGTTACTACTCTGTCTGTACTCAAACCCAATGGGACTACAGTTCATTCAGCTGTATAGAACTGGGTTACTACTCTGTCTGTACTCAAACCCAATGGGACTACAGTTCATTCAGCTGTATAGAACTGGGTTACTACTCTGTCTGTACTCAAACCCAATGGGACTACAGTTCATTCAGCTGTATAGAACTGGGTTACTACTCTGTCTGTACTCAAACCCAATGGGACTACAGTTCATTCAGCTGTATAGAACTGGGTTACTACTCGGTCTGTACTCAAACCCAATGGGACTACAGTTCATTCAGCTGTATAGAACTGGGTTACTACTCTGTCTGTACTCAAACCCAATGGGACTACAGTTCATTTCCCTTCTAACTTCCTTTATTCATCTAGGGATGTGTCCCAAATGCCACCGTATTCCCCACATAGTGCACTACTGTTGTGCGTATACTTTATAGTGCACCTAGAGGTTGCTGTGTGATAATCCATCAGAATGTGTCAGAGTACAGTAACACAGACTGGTCTACTACAGGTGTTGTTCTATTATGAGGGCAAAACAACATTACTGCTGCTTGGCTTTCCTTCAACAGATCCTAGTGGATTGAGTTGTTATTCCGGCCAGATGACAGATCCCTGGATAGAGAGAGGATGATGGTTGTAACACTAACAGCCAGCTAGCTCCTTCTAACCCTAAACCCTAAAACCCCAAGATACCAATACACACTGTGACATGGAATGCCTTTTAAATAAACAACTAGTCAGTACTAGTACGTCCTTGATGTAAAGGCACAGGCTTTTTAAAGCTCAAAGTGAAATAAACTATCCTCGTTCTGAAATGTTAAGCATGTCACCCTGTTCCTGGTGCATATATGTTCTCATCTGGTCTCTGTACTATGGAACAGGAGTGATAGGTGGTTCTCAGCTGGTCTCTGTACTATGGAACAGCAGTGAGAGGGTTCTCAGCTGGTCTCTGTACTATGGAACAGGAGTGAGAGGTGGTTCTCAGCTGGTCTCTGTACTATGGAACAGGAGTGAGAGGTGGTTCTCAGCTGGTCTCTGTACTATGGAACAGCAGTGAGAGGTGGTTCTCAGCTGGTCTCTGTACTATGGAACAGCAGTGAGAGGGTTCTCAGCTGGTCTCTGTACTATGGAACAGGAGGAAGAGGTGGTTCTCAGCTGGTCTCTGTACTATGGAACAGCAGTGAGAGGTGGTTCTCAGCTGGTCTCTGTACTATGGAACAGGAGGAAGAGGTGGTTCTCAGCTGGTCTCTGTACTATGGAACAGCAGTGAAAGGTGGTTCTCAGCTGGTCTCTGTACTATGGAACAGCAGTGAGAGGTGGTTCTCAGCTGGTCTCTGTACTATGGAACAGCAGTGAGAAGTGGTTCTCAGCTGGTCTCTGTACTATGGAACAGCAGTGAGAGGTGGTTCTCAGCTGGTCTCTGTACTATGGAACAGCAGTGAGAGGTGGTTCTCAGCTGGTCTCTGTACTATGGAACAGCAGTGAGAGGTGGTTCTCAGCTGGTCTCTGTACTATGGAACAGGAGTGAGAGGTGGTTCTCAGATGTCTGAGAGAGAGAGAGAGAGAGAGAGAGAGATCTGTCGAAATGCTGCCTTTTTAATGCTCGTCCTGTGTCTTTGCTGGTTAATAGGTACATGGGGGTCAGGTACATGATGTAGCCAGGTGGGGGTCAGGTACATGATGTAGACAGGTGGGGGTCAGGGACATGATGTAGACAGGTGGGGGTCAGGTACATGATGTAGCCAGGTGGCGGTCAGGGACATGATGTAGCCAGGTGGCGGTCAGGGACATGATGTAGACAGGTGGCGGTCAGGGACATGATGTAGACAGGTGGCGGTCAGGGGGAGGGTAGCATGGACGACAGCTGCAGAGGGCAGGACACCACTGGTTTGTAGGCCAAAGGACACACACACAAACACACGTGTTCAGTAGAGCACCCCACAGCAACAGTCCCTCGCTATTTCAGTTCGTTTGGGGCATGATGAACACAGCCCAGCTCTCGGCAGAAGGCTCAGTCCTTTACCGCACCCCTCACCACCCCCAGTGTCTTAAAAAAAAGAGAAAAATATGTCTCAAATGGCATCCTATTCTCACATATAGCCCAATGGGCCTTGGTCAAAGGTAGTGCACTACATAGGGAATAGGGTGCCATTTGGGAGTAAAGCTGGGTTCTGGTTCCAGCGCTGTTCCACTAAGAGGCTTCCCCACCTCTCTGTATTGTAGAGGTTCTGGTTCCAGCGCTGTTCCACTAAGAGGCTTCCCCACCTCTCTGTATTGTAGAGGTTCTGGTTCCAGCGCTGTTCCACTAAGAGGCTTCCCCACCTCTCTGTATTGTAGAGGTTCTGGTTCCAGCGCTGTTCCACTAAGAGGCTTCCCCACCTCTCTGTATTGTAGAGGTTCTGGTTCCAGCGCTGTTCCACTAAGAGGCTTCCCCACCTCTCTGTATTGTAGAGGTTCTGGTTCCAGCGCTGTTCCACTAAGAGGCTTCCCCACCTCTCTGTATTGTAGAGGTTCTGGTTCCAGCGCTGTTCCACTAAGAGGCTTCCCCACCTCTCTGTATTGTAGAGGTTCTGGTTCCAGCGCTGTTCCACTAAGAGGCTTCCCCACCTCTCTGTATTGTAGAGGTTCTGGTTCCAGCGCTGTTCCACTAAGAGGCTTCCCCACCTCTCTGTATTGTAGAGGTTCTGGTTCCAGCGCTGTTCCACTAAGAGGCTTCCCCACCTCTCTGTATTGTAGAGGTTCTGGTTCAACACTAATGAGGTTCTGTTCAGTTCAAGACAAACAGCCCAGTTATACCACAGAACAGTCAATAACTGAGCGGACAGAGAGCTAGCAACCTTGACAGCATTAGATAGCCCAGTTATACCGCTAATAATAACAACTGAACATGTGACCTTATTGTGTCTCTGTCCCCCTCCTCTCTGGATAACAATGACTGTCTGTAACACATGGAGCAACTTACTGCCAGTGACCTGCCTGGAATGGACACCAGGACTACTTGAACAAAAGACAGGCCTGACAGGCAGCATAGCTACAGGAATGGACACCAGGACTACTTGAAAAAAAGACAGGCCTGACAGGCAGCATAGCTACAGGAATGGACACCAGGACTACTTGAACAAAAGACAGGCCTGACAGGCAGCATAGCTACAGGAATGGACACCAGGACTACTTGAAAAAAAGACAGGCCTGACAGGCAGCGTAGCTACAATAACATGATTCCAACCACTGGTGTAGCTGCATTAAGTTTCTGCATTCTTTGTTAGACCAGCTGAGAACCACCTCTCACTCCTGTTCCATAGTACAGAGACAAGCTGAGAACCACCTCTCACTCCTGTTCCATAGTACAGAGACCAGCTGAGAACCACCTCTCACTCCTGTTCCATAGTACAGAGACCAGCTGAAAACCACCTCACTCCTGTTCCATAGTACAGAGACCAGCTGAGAACCACCTCTCACTCCTGTTCCATAGTACAGAGACCAGCTGAGAACCACCTCTCACTCCTGTTCCATAGTACAGAGACCAGCTGAGAACCACCTCTCACTGCTGTTCCATAGTACAGCGACCAGCTGAGAACCACCTCTTCCTCCTTTTCCATAGTACAGAGACCAGCTGAGAACCACCTCTCACTCCTGTTCCATAGTACAGAGACCAGCTGAGAACCACCTCTCACTCCTATTCCATAGTACAGAGACCAGCTGAGAACCACCTCTCACTGCTGTTCCATAGTACAGAGACCAGCTGAGAACCACCTCTCACTGCTGTTCAATAGTACAGAGACCAGCTGAGAACCACCTCTCACTCCTGTTCCATAGTACAGAGACCAGCTGAGAACCACCTCTCACTGCTGTTCCATAGTACAGAGACCAGCTGAGAACCACCTCTCACTGCTGTTGCATAGTACAGAGACCAGATGAGAACATATATGCACCAGGAACAGGGTGACATGCTTAACATTTCAGAACGGGGATAGTTTATTTCACTTTCATGGGTACCAATTTTTTTTTCAGTGAAAGTTAGATTTGCAGAGTCGGTCAAATCTATGTTCAAATCTATGTTCTTGTTTCTGGAAGACTAGAGGTAAATAACTGAGTAAATCAGAGATTGACACATTTTATGACAAGACACAACATTGTTATTACACCTAACTCTGTCTGAACCTGACAATCAACAAATCAGACAAATAACTCCATTAAATAGTATCAGTACTCAGAGAACAGAGGAGTTAGACAGTTAGACACATGACCACTGATTATACAGTTGAAGTCGGAAGTTTACATACACTTAGGTTGTAGTCAGTAAAACTCATTTTTCAACCACTCCACAGATTTCATGTTAATAAACGATAGTTTTGGCAAGTCGGTTAGGACATCTACTTTGTGCATGACACAAGTAATTCTTCCAACAATTGATTACAGACAGATTATTTCACTTATAATTCACTATATCACAATTCCAGTGGGTCAGAAGTTTACATACACTAAGTTGACTGGGCCTTTAAACAGCTTGGAAAATTCCAGAAAATTATGTCATGGCTTTAGAAGCTTCTGATAGGCTAATTGACATAATTTGAGTCAATTGGAGGTGTACCTGTGGATGTATTTCAAGGCCTACCTTCAAACACAGTACCTCTTTGTAAAAAAAAAAGTACCTCAGATAAAAAATTGTAGACCTCCACAAGTCTGGTTCGTCCTTGAAAGCAACTTCCAAATTCCTGAAGGTACCATGTTCATCTTTACAAACGATAGTACGCAAGTATAAACACCATGGGACCACGCAGCCGTCATACTGCTCAGGAAGGAGACGCGTTCTGTCTCCTAGAGAAGAACGTACTTTGGTGCGAAAAGCGCAAATCAATCCCAGAACAACAGCACAGGACCTTGTGAAGATGCTGGAGGAAACAGGTACAAAAGTATCTATATCCACAGTAAAACAAGTCCTATATAGAAATAACCTGAAAGGCCGCTCAGCAAGGAAGAAGCCACTGCTCCAAAACCGCCATAAAAAAACAGACTACAGTTTGCAACTGCACATGGGGACAAAGATTGTACTTTTTTGGAGAAATGTCCTCTGGTCTGATGAAACAAAAATAGAACTGTTGGGCCATAATGACCATTGTTATGTTTGGAGGAAAAAGGGGGAGGCTTGCAAGCCGATGAACACAATCCCAACCGTGAAGCACGGGGGTGGCAGCATCATGTTGTGGGGGTGCTTTGCTGCAGGAGGGACTGGTGCACTTCACAAAATAGATGGCATCATGAGGAAGGAAAATTATGTGGATATATTGAAGCAACATCTCAAGACATCAGTCAGGAAGTTAAAGCTTGGTCGCAAATGGGTCTTCCAAATGGACAATGACTCCAAGCATACTTCCAAAGCTGTGTCAAAATGGCTTAAGGACAACAAAGTCAAGGTATTGGAGTGGCCATCACAAAGCCCTGACCTCAATCCTATAGAAAATGTGTGGGCAGAACTGAAAAAGCGTGTGCGAGCAAGGAGGCCTACAAACCTGACACAGTTACACCAGTTCTGTCAGGAGGAATGGGCCAAAATTCACCCAACTTATTGTGTGAAGCTTCTGGAAGGCTACCCGAAACGTTTGACCCAAGTTAAACAATTTAGGTGTATGTAAACTTCCGACTTCAACTGTACCTGTCCTCAGCACAGAGATAGGAATTGGTGAGAAATATGGCCGTGGTTTATTTACAATTAAACAATACTGGCCCTGGGGCTATTTCAGGAAGAACCAATAGAAATCCCCCTCATTTGATTTGAACATCCTGGACAGGTTTTATTTTTCATAAATCATAGTTCAATAGAAATCTCTAGCAGAAGAAAGCTGCTGAGCTGGTGAGAGTCTGAGTTCCTCCTCCTGACTCTATAGTCTATATTTACAGCTATTTGAATGAAGGGCTAAATAAAGGAACGGAGGCTCCTCCTTTAATTAGCTTGAGTCCAAATCCTCCATTACTCCAGGACACGCTTACAGAGCCTGCTGGACTAACTATGCACCGGTATTAAAACATTACAATATCATTGAATGTTTACATTTGGTAAATGTTTACATATCTCCCCCAACATAGGGCCTTGGTCTCGATTGAGAAAAGAACTACATATCTGTCTGAAGTCATGTGCAAACATTAGGTAGGCTAAATCAGTTGGCTACTGTAGCTACACGGTACACAGTAAGAGGTGTTGGTTATCATGAGAAGAAATAAAACGGTCTCTTTTTCTACAGCATGCCAACTCATATTCAATCTCAAGGTTCTATTTTGGGAACGCTTCAGATCTGTTCCTCCGTGTGCGTTCCGAGGCGAGCAGGGAGGAAGGGCTCAATGCTGCTACCCATCCCCCACACAACAACAGCAGCAGCACAATATAATGGCCATGACTCTTACCGTGTGGCCTCACATTCTATACCAGTCTGACAACATTCTAACACTCTCCGCTAAGTATCAACTCAACAACGCTGTAGGCATACACAAAAAACCTATTCCAAAATATGGTGCTTGAGTTAGCAAGTTGCAACACCTAAAACCAATGCCTTATTCCTGAGTAGGCTAACTATAGCTCCAAGCCTGTCATGTAGCCTAGCCTATGCCGCCTGTTACAATAATCTCATAGGCTACTGCATGTGTTATCTAGGATTAAATTCTATAGCTTGCTATCGATGTACAGTTGAAGTCGTTGAAGCCAAATACATTTAAACACAATTCCTGACATTTAATCCTAGTAAGAATTCCCTGTGTTAGGTCAGTTAGGATCACCACTTTATTTTAAGAATGTGAAATGTCAGAATAATAGTAGAGAGAATTATTTATTTCATCACATTCCCAGTGGGTCAGAAGTTAAGGACAACACTCAATTAGTACAGCAGTGAGAGATGCCTTAAAATTGTTTAACTTGGGTCAAACGTTTCGGGTAGCCTTCCACAAGCTTCCAAAAATAAGTTAGGTCAATTTTGGCCCATTCCTCCTGACAGAACTGGTGTAACTGAGTCAGGTTTGTAGGCCTCCTTGCTCACACACGCTTTTTCAGTTCTGCCCAACCATTTTCTATAGGATTGAGGTCAGGGCTTTGTGATGGCCACTCCAATACCTTGACTTTGTTGTCCTTAAGCCATTTTGCCACAACTTTGGAAGTATGCTTGGGGTCATTGTCCATTTGGAAGACCCATTTGCGACCAAGCTTTAACTTCCTGACTGATGTCTTGAGATGTTGCTTCAATATATCCACATAATTTTCCTTCCTCATGATGTCATCTATTTTGTGAAGTGCACCAGTCCCTCCTGCAGCAAAGCACCCCCACAACATGATGCTGCCACCCCCGTGCTTCACGGTTGGGATGGTGTTCTTCGGCTTGCAAGCCTCCCCCTTTTTCCTCCAAACATAACAATGGTCATTATGGCCAAACAGTTCTGTTTGTGTTTCATCAGACCAGAGGACATTTCTCCAACAAGTACGATCTTTGTCCCCATGTGCAGTTGCAAACCGTAGTCTGGCTTTTTTATGGCGGTTTTGGAGCAGTGGCTTCTTCCTTGCTGAGCGGCCTTTCAGGTTATTTCTATATAGGACTTGTTTTACTGTGGATATAGATACCTTTGTACCTGTTTCCTCCAGCATCTTCACAAGGTCCTATGCTGTTGTTCTGGGATTGATTTGCACTTGACGGCTGCGTGGTCCCATGGTGTTTATACTTGCGTACTATTGTTTGTACAGATGAACGTGGTACCTTCAGGCGTTTGGAAATTGCTCGCAAGGATGAACCAGACATGTGGTGGTCTACACATTTCTTTCTGAGGTCTTGGCTGATTTCTTCAGATTTTCCCATGATGTCGAGCAACGAGGCACTGAGTTTGAAGGTAGGCCTTGAAATACATCCACAGGTACACCTCCAATTAACTCAAATTATGTCAATTAGCCTATCAGAAGCTTCTAAAGCCATGACATAATTTTCTGGAATTTTCCAAGCTGTTTAAAGGCACAGTCAACTTAGTGTATGTTTACTTCTGACCCACTGGAATTGTGATATAATGAATTATAAATTCAATAATCTGTCTGTAAACACTTGTTGGAAGAATTACTTGTGTCATGCACAAAGTAGATGTCCTAACCGACTTGCCAAAACTATAGTTTGTTAACATGAAATCTGTAGAGTGTTTGAAAAATGAGTTTTAATGACTTCAACCTAAGTGTATGTAAACTTCCGACTTCAACTGTATGACCATTGCAGTCGCAGTTGTAAATGAGAACATGTTCTCAACTGGCCTACCTGCTTAAACAAAGGTGAAATAATGCTGTACTCTACATGCGCTATGCCCAAACATGTACACCTCAAGTGACAGTGTGGCAAGACAACTTGTTACATTGTCGCATTTAGCTGGATCTAAATTAAACAGCGGCGCTACATTGTAACAGCCATGTAACGACCTCCCTGTTCGCAACCACTGCAACAACATGTAATAAAAGCTGTTTTAGTGGATCCTATATTTAGTGGATCCTATATACGATCTCTATAGCCTATAGGTATGCGATGCACGGTTTACATTCAACCAGATAGATAGATACTTGATCGATCCCCGAGGAGAACTTTCTACAATACCCATCGCAATAGGCAGCAGGTCCATGCTATTATTATTATTATTATAAGAAGAAGAAGAACCAGATATTTAGTCCACAATAAAAACCACAAGCCAGCAGGGCTCCGTAGGCTACGTACCGTGAGCGAGTTGATATTCCTGAGAGGTGGAAGTGTGACGAGCGATGGCGGTTCTGTCGCTGCTCCGGCCCGGGGACCCCCGACTCCGGGGGAAGACTGTAGCTGGCAGATCTCACCCCCTTTGCCTGCAGATCGTACAAAATGACACACGAAATGAGATGACCCTGAATAGGCCTATTTACCCAGAGAGAATACGACAGGCTACCCCAGTGTTAGTATGCTGTGGCCTCTGCCTTAATCCCCTTTCAAGATAGTCTCTTAAACAGGCACTGATCGCCAGAATGTAGGCGACCCTGGTTTGAGATCATTCTGTGTCCCATGGTCATGTAGCTCTAGAGATCGTTCAAAAAAAAAAAAAACATAGCCAACAACTCACAAAATCAGTGTGTATTGAAGCGCTAATGATTCCGTCGGGCTTGCCGAGATAAATCATGTCTTCTATCTGACACACATACTGTCAATCAGCCCACTTCACGCTTAAGGAGAGAAAATCCCAGAATGGATCGCCATTAACTGCTCAAAACAGAGCAGGGTTAGGTTATCCTAGGAAAGGCTACCCCGTCGCCAACAGACCAGGGAAACCCGAAGCGGACTGGGCGTAAACGTGTAATACATGTGTTACAAAGGACCCGACCAAGGCATAAAACACATCAACACTTTTCCATCGGCGATACACGGTCAATCAAAGTGAGTTTAACCGTCTCGTTTAGCCCGTTGGGCTCCATATTGTGCTTCCTTACCAGTTGGGTAGACGGCAGCGCACGGCTTGTTGGATAACATGGCCGCTGGAGAGTCACACACAGAGAAACCCAGTTCACAATCTCCCCTCCTCCCCCTCCACTCTGTGATCACCAATGTCGCTACTCCAATCAGCTACATCCACTCTTGCATTCTCAACCTGCAACTCTGCAAAACTGGGACGGCTCCCACAAACACCAGCCGAAATGTTGCTCCTGCTGCCACCATGGCTTGGAAATGCAACCCCAAAAAACACGAACCGACAGACACAAAGAAATATCCCGCACTAGGCTACTGCAGAACAATACACATACACTCACAGTGTTGCATCAACATTCTCTCTCACATACACAGTAACGTTCATTACGTAGTCGGTCAACAAGTTAGGGTGTAGTCTTATCCTTAACTATCGTCCTTGCTCGCATCCGCCTCTCTCTCTCTCTCTCTCTCTCTCTTTCTCTCCCTCACTAATGAGCGTGAGATGCGGTTGCTAAACTGGCGACGCACCACCAGTCTATGTTCCAGCAGGAACAGACCGATCCTACATCAAGGAAGTCCTCTGTCACTTGGTGATTGCTAACCCAAACCCAACCAGGCCATTAATTAGTACTGATAGGAAGGGCTATAAGGACTTTTCTGATTTGCAACTATCCAAAATCTAAAATGGAACTTTATCTCTACTCTAACCTTAACCAAATACTTGACCCCCCCCCCCCTCCACAAACCCTAAACACATTTTTACAAATTCAGAAATTAAATATGGTTTGCATGTCAGAAAAGTCTGTACAGCCATATCCACATATGATATTCTACTGCACTTTGCCCCACTGAACCAGTATGTGTCTAATAACAGTGGCCCACATACAGAAGCCCATAATGAGGCCTCCAGGAAACACACAATGGATTTCAACGTGTATTATCTTTAGACAATAACAACTGAAATCCCTATTGTACATTCCTTGAACAATGAGTTTTTTAATTGTCGGTATTTCCCCCAAAAAATGTAAATGAAATTTCAGACTGCAAAGAGGTACAACTATGTTTCATCTGTTACAGATTCATGACATTGTATTTACACATGTTTAGTGCATCAACTTTACCAAATCATTGTGTTATTCATTCTCATAGGCCTACAGCTATCCATTTCATTGGTTAGTACTGATACTGACCTGTCTTTCATTGGTTGGTACTGATACTGACCTGTCTTTCATTGGTTGGTACTGATACTGACCTGTCTTTCATTGGTTGGTACTGATACTGACCTGTCTTTCATTGGTTGGTACTGATACTGACCTGTCTTTCATTGGTTGGTACTGATACTGACCTGTCTTTCATTGGTTGGTACTGATACTGACCTGTCTTTCATTGGTTGGTACTGATACTGACCTGTCTTTCATTGGTTGGTACTGATACTGACCTGTCTTTCATTGGTTGGTACTGATACTGACCTGTCTTTCATTCTCTTGTGCATTTCTTTTTGATGATTTAGTATAGTTACATTGTTAAGGAAGAGCTCACAAGCAAGCATTTCACTGCACTGTTTACTCCGTCTGTATCCTGTGACAAATAAACTCTGATTTGATTTGAGCTAGAGTACAACAGATACTGCATTAGTGCTGTATTTGTTTAGTAGCCTACCTTGAAAATATGGCATGGAGTATGTCTGTCTGTCTGGCTGCAAACTGATGCAATATTCCCCAAGTGAAGTCAGCTATGGATTGAAGCTTGGTGGAATGGACTGATGCACTGACCACTAGAGGGTTTAGCTACTTCAACGTCTACTCCCTGTCTCAGCCCTGACCATACAGGAGTCAGGATTCAGGAGTGAACACACGCACACACACACGTGTGGGGCCTCTGAAAGTAAAAATAAAAGCAGTGAGATCCTTCACTAGCATGTTGTCCCTCTGAGTCAGAGTAGAGGCCCAGATATGAAAGCAATGAGATACAGACTAGCATGTTGTCCCTCTGAGTCAGAGTAGAGGCCCAGATATGGCCGTTTGCTTACATGCAAATGAACAGCTGAGAGCCTGAGGCAACCAGGAAATAAAAAGAGAAGCAGCATGTGGGAGTGTGTATTTACTATTGTCTGTAATAATACAAACATTATGTTTGAAACCAATTGAAATTAAGAGCCATTTATGCAGGTATATGGCTGGAGTACTGCTGTTCATTCTGTGAACTGAACCAGTAAGTATGCATAATGGGGACGGTGGTGCATTGTCAAGGCCATGGCTGGTCCTCGCGAGCTGTGTGCATGTGTGTATATGTGTATGTGTGTGTATGTGTGTGTGTGCACCTCACAGCACCTCTGAATCTATATGTGTTCCATGGCTTGGATGGATTAAACACTAGTGTTGACAGATCCAGTACTGACTAGTGTAAAGCCTTAGCAGAAACAGCAGCCTTCACACTGTGTCAACTCACTGGACTACAAGAGGTTTGGACGGCCAACAGGGTTGAGGTATTTGCATGCTCTGATTATCATTTGCCTGTCCTTCTCATCCAGACACCAAGTTGATCTTCTATCGGTGTAGTGACTACATGACTTAGTCTATGTATTAGTAGTATATGACTTTATTACCATAGCAGCAGGAGCACTTGTTATAGTATGATATTGATGACAGTTGGTTCATTCCACTCCGGCATCATTAGGAGCTGTGATCACTATGGAAGGATCTTTCATCCCTCATGCTGTCAAGATAGTGTGTGTGTGGAGAGAACAATTCGCAGCCCATTCCGTATAGTTCGACATGTTTTAATTGTATATAAATATACTTCACGTGGAACTATACAAAAACAATAGAGAATATGTGACAAAACGAGAATACACTTACTTGCAAGACGGACATGAAGTTATAATGACCCACAACTAGGTGTGGGACATACAAACATATGTAGGATCCCTAATTAGAGACAATGCACTGCAGCTGCCTCTAATTAGGTATCCAACACAAACCACCACACAGAAACAGAAATTATTGACCTGTCAGACTGACCATGGCTACATAGAGAAGCAATAGGCTTCTCTATGGCCAGAGCCTGACACATGCTCCCCAGCCTCTTCTGTAAACACCCAATGCTTTTCAAGTTACCTCACAATGCCTATGGCCTGGTTGTATGCTTTTCAAGTGGCCTCACATGGTCGAAGGAATTGTCCGTAGAGTGCCGAGACAGGATTGTGTCGAGGCACAGATCTGGGGAAGGGAACCAAAAAATGTCTGCAGCATTGAAGTTCCCCAAGAACACAGTGGCCTCCATCATTCTTAATCGGATGAAGTTTGGAACCACCAAGACTCTTCCTAGAGCTGGCCACCCAGCCAAATTGAGCAATCGGGGGAGAAGGGACTTGGTCAGGGAGGTGACCAAGAACCCGATGGTCACTCTGACAGAGCTCCAGAGTTCCTATGTGGAGATGGGAGAACTTTCCAGAAGGACAACCATCTCTGCAGCACTCCACCAATCAGGCCTTTATGGTAGAGTGGCCAGATGGAAGCCACTCCTCAGTAAAAGACACATGACAGCTCACATGGAGTTTGACAAAAGGCACCTAAACACTCTCAGACCATGAGAAAGAAGATTATCTGTTCTGATGAAACCAAGATTGAACTCTTTGGCCTGAATGCCAAGCGTAACGTCTGGAGGAAACCTGGCACCATCCTTACGGTGAAGCATGGTAGTGGCAGAATCATGCTGTGGGGAGGAAGAGGGGTAGATTACCAAGCAAGGAGACCTGTGGGGAGGAAGAGGGATGGGTTACCAAGCAAGGAGACCTGCGGGGAGGAAGAGGGATGGGTTACCAAGCAAGGAGACCTGCGGGGAGGAAGAGGGATGGGTTACCAAGCAAGGAGACCTGTGGGGAGGAAGAGGGATCGGTTATGTCCCAAATGTCACCATAAGGCTCTGGTAAAACGTAGTGCACTATATAGGGAGTAGGATGCCATTTGGAATGTAGCTGTAGACTGCTACCAGCAGAGGTGTCAGAGCCTGTTCAAGAGCTCCATAGGGGCCGGGAGAAGTGCTAAACAGACTTGCAGTGCCAGCCCAGTGGACACTTGTGGGACAATTTTGTGATTACTAGCCTGGTTCCAGATCTGTTTGTGCTGCCAACTCCTATGTGATCTTTGTCACCATGACAGTAGCCATATACAGTAGGAGTTGGAAAGACAGCACAAACAGATCTGGGGACCAGGCTAGATTAATACTACTCTCAACAGATAAACAGATCTGGGGACCAGGCTAGATTATCACTACTCCCAACAGATAAACAGATCTGGGGACCAGGCTAGATTAACACTACTCCCAACAGATAAACAGATCTGGGGACCAGGCTAGATTATCACTACTCCCAACAGATAAACAGATCTGGGGACCAGGCTAGATTAACACTACTCCCAACAGATAAACAGATCTGGGGACCAGGCTAGATTAATACTACTCTCAACAGATAAACAGATCTGGGGACCAGGCTAGATTATCACTACTCCCAACAGATAAACAGATCTGGGGACCAGGCTAGATTAACACTACTCTCAACAGATAAACAGATCTGGGGACCAGGCTAGATTATCACTACTCTCAACAGATAAACAGACGTCTTGCTCTATGAATGAAAGGTCCCTGTCCCACTTATGTCCTTCAAACAAATCAAACATCCATTTCAATCAGGCTTGCCCACCGCGGCCCACAGCACTCCCTCTTGTGAGACGTCTGAGGTCTCAGAGGCAGTTGGAGAGAGATAGACTACAGTATAAACACAGCATGTGTTGTTTAGCCTTCTGTCCATTCATCCACCTCGTTCTACAGACACTAACACCCTAACAGAGCTGTGATGACATGTGGCTGTTTGGGAGGCTGCCGTCTCTCCCTCCCAACATAGATCTGGTCTGTGTCTTAATGCACATCAGTCATTCATCATTGCATGAAGAGTGGCTGATCAGATATGGGGTTCTGGTCAAAAGTAGTGCACTATACAGGAAAAAGGGTGTGATTTTGGACGTAGCTTATGATTCACCATGTTGTCTTTCTTTCAATAGACCAGCTACCAGCTCTGAGGAGGGGAGATACAGGCAGGCGTGTACGGACTGATTCTAGCCAGAGAGATGAGATGCTGGAACCTGGAGGCATCAGTACAGCTCTGGGTTACCATTGGCTCCATGTTCAGCCTCCCTCCATCACTGTTAGCTAGGCCTACTACCCTACCACAGCATAGCAACATGCTCACTCAAGCACATGGATGCATTGGCTGGTATGCATGGAGAAAGTAATGCGCTGACTGGCTGGCTGCATGTAGAGTGTAGACAACATCTCAAATGGAAGTGGATCAATGTGCAACATGCCATTAAAACACATACAGACATGCTTTAGCAGTGGGATATTCATTCACATGGATTTCTATATTGGTTTATTACTTTCCAAGACCTATTACAGCATAACCAGAGGAATCTGCTCTTTGATGACTTTGTGTCATTGGTGTATAACTGACACTTGCCTGTACACCAAAACAAACCACTGGGATTTCCTATAGTCCCAGAGACATTCTAGTGTGTGGCATCTGTGAGTTATTACATTCTAGTGTGTGGCATCTGTGAGTTATTACATTATAGTGTGTGGCATCTGTGAGTTATTACATTCTAGTGTGTGGTATCTGTGAGTTATTACATTCTAGTATGTGGCATTTGTGAGTTATTACATTCTAGTGTCTGGCATCTGTGAGTTATTACATTATAGTGTGTGGCATCTGTGAGTTATTACATTATAGTGTGTGGCATCTGTGAGTTATTACATTCTAGTGTGTGGCATCTGTGAGTTATTACATTATAGTGTGTGGTATCTGTGAGTTATTGCATTCTAGTGTGTGGTATCTGTGAGTTATTACATTATAGTGTGTGGTATCTGTGAGTTAATACATTCTAGTGTGTGGTATCTGTGAGTTATTACATTCTAGTGTGTGGTATCTATGAGTTATTACATTATAGTGTGTGGTATCTGTGAGTTATTATATTCTAGTGTGTGGTATCTGTGAGTTATTACATTATAGTGTGTGGTATCTGTGAGTTATTACATTCTAGTGTGTGGTATCTGTGAGTTATTACATTATAGTGTGTGGTATCTGTGAGTTATTACATTATAGTGTGTGGTATCTGTGAGTTATTACATTCTAGTCTGTGGTATCTGTGAGTTATTACATTATAGTGTGTGGTATCTGTGAGTTATTACATTATAGTGTGTGGTATCTGTGAGTTATTACATTCTAGTCTGTGGTATCTGTGAGTTATTACATTCTAGTCTGTGGTACAATATTGTTACTTAACTTAACTTCCTAATGCGAGGAGTCGTACACCTCCAGTATTTCACCTTCTGCCGTTATTTTTTTGGCCAGGGTCCATGGGGCACAGTGGAGGCTGCTGAGGGGAGGACGGCTTATGATAATGGCAGGAACGGAGTGAATGGAATGGCATCAAACACCTGTCCTCCCTAATTAAAGTGCCACCAACCTCCTGCGATATAAGGGTCAAAAGTAGTGCACTGTGTAGGGAATAAAGTGCCTCTGTCTCAGAGAAATCTATGGCAGCAGACATGCAGTGTAAGAAGTCACACCAGCCACCGAGACCATGGCTGCATCCCAAATGACACCCTATTTCCTATGTAGTGCACTAACTCCTGGTGATTACACACACAGACACAGAGAGAGAGACAGACCATAACCCCTGGTGATTACACACACAGACACAGAGAGAGAGACAGACCATAACTCATGGTGATTACACACACAGACGGAGAGAGAGAGACAGACCATAACTCCTGGTGATTACACACACAGACACAGAGAGAGAGACAGACCATAACTCCTGGTGATTACACACACAGACACAGAGAGAGAGACAGACCATAACCCCTGGTGATTACACACAGACACAGAGAGAGAGACAGACCATAACTCCTGGTGATTACACACACAGACACAGAGAGAGAGACAGACCATAACCCCTGGGGATTACACACACAGACACAGAGAGAGAGACAAATCATAACTCCTGGTGATTACACACACAGACAGAGAGAGAGAGACAGACCATAACTCCTGGTGATTACACACACAGACACAGAGAGAGAGACAGACCATAACTCCTGGTGATTACACACACAGACACAGAGAGAGAGACAGACCATAACCCCTGGTGATTACACACACAGACACAGAGAGAGAGACAGACCATAACTCATGGTGATTACACACACAGACGGAGAGAGAGAGACAGACCATAACTCCTGGTGATTACACACACAGACACAGAGAGAGAGACAGACCATAACTCCTGGTGATTACACACACAGACACAGAGAGAGAGACAGACCATAACCCCTTGTGATTACACACAGACACAGAGAGAGAGACAGACCATAACTCCTGGTGATTACACACACAGACACAGAGAGAGAGACAGACCATAACCCCTGGGGATTACACACACAGACACAGAGAGAGAGACAAATCATAACTCCTGGTGATTACACACACAGACACAGAGAGAGAGACAGACTATGACCCCTGGTGATTACACACACAGACACAGAGAGAGAGACAGACTATGACCCCTGGTGATTACACACACAGACACAGAGTGAGAGACAGACTATGACCCCTGGTGATTACACACACAGACACAGAGAGAGAGAGAGAGAGAGAGAGAGAGAGAGAGAGAGACACCATAACCTCTGGTGATTACACACCCAGACACACAGAGAGAGAGAGAGAGACAGAGACCATAACCCCTGGTGATTAATTATCAGTGTGTGCACCTGCTCTTCTCTGATGTTCTGCAGTAATAATGAAGCTGAGGGACAAATCACCTCATTATCATTCAAAATGGAGGAAAGGGGCGTGGCTACAGAGCACAGAGAACTAGTGGCATCCTTCAGGCTGTTCTTAAGCACACCTGAGGGAGTTGGTGTAGATAGATATGCTGTGAATAGGTTAGGTAGGGAGTGGTGTAGATAGATATGCTGTGAATAGGTTAGGTAGGGAGTGGTGTAGATAGATATGCTGTGAATAGGTTAGGTAGGGAGTGGTGTAGAATAGATATGCTGTGAATAGGTTAGGTAGGGAGTGGTGTAGATAGATATGCTGTGAATAGGTTAGGTAGGGAGTGGTGTAGATAGATATGCTGTGAATAGGTTAGGTAGGGAGTGGTGTAGATAGATATGCTGTGAATAGGTTAGGTAGGGAGTGGTGTAGAATAGATATGCTGTGAATAGGTTAGGTAGGGAGTGGTGTAGAATAGATATGCTGTGAATAGGTTAGGTAGGGAGTGGTGTAGAATAGATATGCTGTGAATAGGTTAGGTAGGGAGTGGTGTAGATAGATATGCTGTGAATAGGTTAGGTAGGGAGTGGTGTAGATAGATATGCTGTGAATAGGTTAGGTAGGGAGTGGTGTAGAATAGATATGCTGTGAATAGGTTAGGTAGGGAGTGGTGTAGATAGATATGCTGTGAATAGGTTAGGTAGGGAGTGGTGTAGAATATATATGCTGTGAATAGGTTAGGTAGGGAGTGGTGTAGAATAGATATGCTGTGAATAGGTTAGGTAGGGAGTGGTGTAGAATAGATATGCTGTGAATAGGTTAGGTAGGGAGTGGTGTAGAATAGATATGCTGTGAATAGGTTAGGTAGGGAGTGGTGTAGAATAGATATGCTGTGAATAGGTTAGGTAGGGAGTGGTGTAGAATAGATATGCTGTGAATAGGTTAGGTAGGGAGTGGTGTAGAATAGATATGCTGTGAATAGGTTAGGTAGGGAGTGGTGTAGAATAGATATGCTGTGAATAGGTTAGGTAGGGAGTGGTGTAGAATAGATATGCTGTGAATAGGTTAGGTAGGGAGTGGTGTAGAATAGATAGGCTGTAGCCTTCATCCTCTCTGCAAAATGCCCCATCAGATCAAGAGATTGATAATGAGGTCTCTCCCAAGGAGAGGCAGAGGGATTTACTACAGAGAGTTCTGGAACAAAAGGTCCAGCTGCATGAAGCACCCTCTCTATTCGATCCCATAATATACTCAGCTACAGAGGGAGAGAGAGTCTTTGGCCTGCATGGCCTACTGCTGGTTATCTCATCTGTTTTTTATTCTCACTTTTAACCACCTAATCCCCATCAAAATCTGTCAATTTAAGATAGAGATATCTGTTTCAAGACGATCCACCGCATCCGCCTATGTCGCACTTCCACATCTGCAGTGAAAGATGGCAGACCATGAGACATCTTGTCACTAAATCGTCTGTAGTGTCCGAACGGCTTGGCCTACAAACTAGGACTGAGGAGAGGGACTGAACCTAAGAACATAATGGGGAGGAAGAGAAGATTACATAAACATCTGACTGATTAATTTTCACCTAGCTACCACAACACCCCTGGGAGAGAACACAAACAGCTCAGAGCCTCCGACACCTCACACACACACACACGCAGGCAGGCAGGCAGGCAGGCAGGCAGGCAGGCAGGCAGGCAGGCAGGCAGGCAGGCAGGCAGGCAGGCAGACAGACAGACAGACAGACAGACACACTACACTCTAACAGCATGCAGACTGCAGGTCTGGGTCCCACATGGCACCCTATTCCCTATATAGGTCAAAAGTAGTGCACAATGTAGAGAATATGGTGCCATTTAGGACACAGACTGATATGATAGGCTGGCTGGCTAACCACTCAGGACATGGACTGGCTGGCTGGCTGGCTGGCTGGCTGACTGACTGGCTAGCTGTCCACTCAGGACAGAACAGTGTTACTTGTCTAGACATGGGCTGGCTTGCTGACTGGCTGGCTGTCCACTCAGGACAGAACAGTGTTACTTGTCTAGACATGGACTGGCTGGCTGACTGGCTGGCTGTCCACTCAGGACAGAACAGTGTTACTTGTCTAGACATGGGCTGGCTGGCTGGCTGACTGGCTGGCTGTCCACTCAGGACAGAGCAGTGTTACTTGTCTAGACATGGACTGGCTGGCTGGCTGTCCACTTAGGACAGAACAGTGTTACTTGTCTAGACATGGGCTGGCTGGCTGACTGGCTGTCAACTCAGGACAGAACAGTGTTACTTGTCTAGACATGGACTGGCTGGCTGACTGGCTGGCTGTCCACTCAGGACAGAACAGTGTTACTTGTCTAGACATGGGCTGGCTGACTGGCTGGCTGTCCACTCAGGACAGAACAGTGTTACTTGTCTAGACATGGGCTGGCTGACTGGCTGGCTGTCCACTCAGGACAGAGCAGTGTTACTTGTCTAGATGTGCGCTGGCTGGCTGACTGGCTGGCTGGCTGGCTGTCCACTCAGGACAGAGCAGTGTTACTTGTCTAGATGTGGGCTGGCTGGCTGACTGGCTGGCTGTCCACTCAGGACAGAGCAGTGTTACTTGTCTAGACGTGGGCTGGCTGGCTGACTGGCTGGCTGTCCATTCAGGACAGAGCATTGTTACTTGTCTAGACGTGGGCTGAATGGCTGACTGGCTGGCTGTCCAATCAGGACAGAGCAGTGTTACTTGTCTAGACGTGGGCTGGCTGGCTGACTGGCTGGCTGTCCACTCAGGACAGAGCAGTGTTACTTGTCTAGACGTGGGCTGGCTGGCTGACTGGCTGGCTGTCCACTCAGGACAGAGCAGTGTTACTTGTCTAGACGTGGGCTGGCTGGCTGACTGGCTGGCTGTCCACTCAGGACAGAGCAGTGTTACTTGTCTAGACGTGGGCTGGCTGGCTGACTGGCTGGCTGTCCATTCAGGACAGAGCATTGTTACTTGTCTAGACGTGGGCTGAATGGCTGACTGGCTGGCTGTCCAATCAGGACAGAGCAGTGTTACTTGTCTAGACGTGGGCTGGCTGGCTGACTGGCTGGCTGTCCACTCAGGACAGAGCAGTGTTACTTGTCTAGACGTGGGCTGGCTGGCTGACTGGCTGGCTGTCCACTCAGGACAGAGCAGTGTTACTTGTCTAGACGTGGGCTGGCTGGCTGACTGGCTGGCTGTCCACTCAGGACAGAGCAGTGTTACTTGTCTAGACGTGGGCTGGCTGGCTGACTGGCTGGCTGTCCACTCAGGACAGAGCAGTGTTACTTGTCTAGACGTGGGCTGGCTGGCTGACTGGCTGGCTGTCCACTCAGGACAGAGCAGTGTTACTTGTCTAGACGTGGGCTGGCTGGCTGACTGGCTGGCTGTCCAATCAGGACAGAGCAGTGTTACTTGTCTAGACGTGGGCTGGCTGGCTGACTGGCTGGCTGTCCACTCAGGACAGAGCAGTGTTACTTGTCTAGACGTGGGCTGACCTTGGCTTTGTCTGTCCAGTATTATGTTGTGTCCAGAATGTCACCCTATTCCCTATATAGTGCACTATAGTACTTTTGAACAAAGCTCTATTGGCCCTGGTCAAAAGTCATGCGCTCTAGGAGATAAGGTGCCATGCGGTACGCATCCTAAGACCCAACCGTCACCTCACCACCACCCTCTCCTTCAGTCCAAAGACTGCTACAGTCAGCAAAGCATCCTCCCATCTCTACTGTGCAGCCTGCTTGTAATGGAACATTACTATTTTCCATAGCAGAATTTATCTATAGAAATACTTGTCATGTAGGACGTACAAACCCATTATAATGCTGTCTATAATCCAGCCAGTACCTTGTCACACACAGTAGACAGAGGACTGGACTCTGCAGAATCTGTAGAATCAGTATATAGTATATATACACTGGACTATAAATAGAAAGACTGCTCTCAGTACGCGTGGGAATATTTTCCCAGACCATGAGACATTATGCCTTGGAGCTGAGAGCTGAGAGCTCTCTCCCACACAGCCAGGCCATATTTAGCACCACTGTTTATTCATAAAGCCATCTGGTGGGCGTTTGGTGAAAACGCTTGAAAACTCAAAACCGTCGATCTCAATTCATCACTGTTCAATGCAATTTCAGTGTGGAAACAAACAGTGAATCAAGCATTCATTCATCCACCCGACTGCAACACCTGTATAACACGTTTTTAATCTTAAACACTGAGTCAAAATACCGAGCCAGTTACACGTTGTGTTGCTATTTCTGACCAAACATCAATATGTCAAAATGTATATCCCTATTCAGATAAGAGGATATTCTTAGTGATTGTAACCATCTTTCCAAAGAACTCTCTGCCCCCTGGGGCCAGCATGGGTTGTTGTTGATGTATCCTCATCAGTACAGAAGCTAGCAGACAGACTGACTGTGTCCTTAGCTCTGCCTGAGTGAGTGGGAGGGTGAGGAGGAGGAGCTTTAGGCTGAGGGTTAGAGGAGAGAGTGGGAGTCAGAGGG
Organism: Thymallus thymallus; assembly: GCA_023634145.1. Classification (NCBI taxonomy): domain Eukaryota; kingdom Metazoa; phylum Chordata; class Actinopteri; order Salmoniformes; family Salmonidae; genus Thymallus; species Thymallus thymallus. Next base: position 25,108,125 of record CM042420.1, read on the forward strand.
AGGGAGGAGGAGCTTTAGGCTGAGGGTTAGAGGAGAGAGTGGGAGTCAGAGGGAGGGAGGAGGAGCTTTAGGCTGAGGGTGTTCTTCCTCTCAACCAACTAATTGTTCACAGCGTTGTACGAGATCTTCAGTTTCTTGCCAGTTTCTCGCATGGATTAGCCTTCATTTCTCAGAACAGACTGACGAGTTTTAGCAGAAAGTTCTTTGTTTCTGGCCATTTTGAGCCTGTAATCAAACCCACAAATTCTGATGCACCAGATACTCAACTAGTCTAAAGAAGGCCAGTTTTATTGCTTCAAAAATTAGCTTTTCTTTCAAAAACAAGGAAATGTCTAAGTGACCCCAACCTTTTGAACGGTAGTGTATATCTGAGCCAGGCAGGGAGGGAGGAAGGACAGCCACCCATGCAGGGGAAGACTGAACACATTGGCTGCAGTCGGCTTGGCTAATGAAAGAGGAACGAGCAGTATGAGGCCTGGGGCAGGCGTGGGCCAGCCTGTCTCTATCCTGTCTTTAGCTTATCTCTAGCCTGTCTTTAGCCTGTCTTTAGCCTGTCTTTAGCCTGTCTCTAGACTGTCTCTAACCTGTCTCTAGCCTGTCTCTAACCTGTCTCTAGACTGTCTCTAACCTGTCTCTAGACTGTCTCTAACCTGTCTCTAGACTGTCTCTAACCTGTCTCTAGACTGTCTCTAACCTGTCTCTAATCTGTCTCTAGCCTGTCTCTAATCTGTCTCTAATCTGTCTCTAATCTGTCTCTAACCTGTCTCTAATCTGTCTCTAATCTGTCTCTGATCTGTCTCTAGACTGTCTCTAATCTGTCTCGGATCTGTCTCTAGCCTGTCTCTAGCCTGTCTTTAACCTGTCTCTAGCCCACTACAACAGACTGGGAGAGGAGAGCCCACTACAACAGACTGGGAGAGGAGAGTCCACTACAACAGACTGGGAGAGGATAGTCCACTACAACAGACTGGGAGAGGAGAGCCCACTACAACAGACTGGGAGAGGAGAGTCCACTACAACAGACTGGGAGAGGAGAGCCCACTACAACAGACTGGGAGAGGAGAGTCCACTACAACAGACTGGGAGAGGAGAGCCCACTACAACAGACTGGGAGAGGAGAGCCCACTACAACAGACTGGGAGAGGAGAGCCCACTACAACAGACTGGGAGAGGAGAGTCCACTACAACAGACTGGGAGAGGAGTAGAGAGGAGAGGAGAGTCCACTACAACAGACTGGGAGAGGAGAGTCCACTACAACAGACTGGGAGAGGAGAGCCCACTACAACAGACTGGGAGAGGAGAGTCCACTACAACAGACTGGGAGAGGAGAGCCCACTACAACAGACTGGGAGAGGAGAGCCCACTACAACAGACTGGGAGAGGAGAGCCCACTACAACAGACTGGGAGAGGAGAGCCCACTACAACAGACTGGGAGAGGAGAGTCCACTACAACAGACTGGGAGAGGAGAGCCCACTACAACAGACTGGGAGAGGAGAGCCCACTACAACAGACTGGGATAGGAGAGTCCACTACAACAGACTGGGAGAGGAGAGCCCACTACAACAGACTGGGAGAGGAGAGCCCACTACAACAGACTGGGAGAGGAGAGCCCACTACAACAGACTGGGAGAGGAGAGTCCACTACAACAGACTGGGAGAGGAGAGCCCACTACAACAGACTGGGAGAGGAGAGCCCACTACAACAGACTGGGATAGGAGAGTCCACTACAACAGACTGGGAGAGGAGAGCCCACTACAACAGACTGGGAGAGGAGAGTCCACTACAACAGACTGGGAGAGGAGTAGAGAGGAGAGGAGAGCCCACTGCAACAGACTGGGAGAGGAGTGCCCACTACAACAGATGGCCCCATCTACTGTACCATGGGCAGCCAGACACCAGGGATAAGGGTTGGAGGTGCTAGTGGGCCTGGAGAAGATGGTGTCTGTGTCCCAAAAGGCATTCTATTTCCTATAGAGCCTGTGGGCCCTGGTCAAAAGTAGTGCACCATAAAGGGAATAGGGTGTCATTTGGGACGCAGGAGGTGTTTGGAGGGTGGTGGTGTTACAGGGTTCAGATTAAACTCCAAGACAGATGGGATCTCATCATGGGTGATAGATAGTCCACAAGCTTCAGTAACCAGCTAGAGCCACCATTCTGCCTTTCCTCCTCCTCCTCTCCCCCCCCCCCTCCTCCCCTCCTCCCCCTCTCTTCCTCTCCCCCTCCCCTCCTCCCCCTCTCCTCCTCTTCCCCTCTCCTTCTCTCCTCCCTTTCTCCTGTTGGAGAGTTAATCCAGTTTTAACTAGGAGCTTTCTGTCTCCATCCCCTTTCATCCCCTCTTTAACTCCCTCTGGTCTGAGGACATATGGACACACACACACACACACACACACACACACACACACACACACACACACACACACACACACACACACACACACACACACTTGGACATATGGACAGGGATGTCAGGGTCTCTGGAGAGTGGGATTAACCATGCCTTTGTTCCAAAGAGGACATTGGAGGCTATTTTCTGACACCAAATTAATCATTAGACAGACATATAATATGGGGGAGAGTCCGTCTATAGATGCCCTACAAGCTATCAATATACTTCAGTTAGTAACATGTGAACTGCATGTCTGTTGCAACAGGGAAGCATCTACAGGTGTTTAATTAATCCACCATAGACTGTTAGTCATCGCTTCTAACCTGGTTCTGTAGACTACAGCTATCGAGGCTGTATACTTGTGCTCAGGGATGAAAATTAAGATAGCCCGCTATTCACTTACTCAATGGTTCATCAATTACCTTGATTTGTTGAATCTGGTGTGCTAATGCTGGGCAGGAACAAAAGCCTCCACACCTGCATCTCTGCATGACAGTGTGTGGTCACCAATATAAACTATGTAAGGATTCAAGATGTTTTGAGATAATATAATTGGATAGAATTGTTTGGCCCAGTCATCTGACTCGCTGCTCTCTAGTTCTCTAGAACTAGTTCCCCTGTTGCTTGGTTACTGTGAGCATCAAGCAGTGTCACACATACAGTATGGCATTGGCTCTTCATCAACTACATAACCCTCTAGTATTAGCTAGCTACTTCCTGTCCCTCATGATACCTATTCTACCGCTAGCTAGCTACTTCCTGTCCCTCATGATACTTATTATACCGTTATCTACATATATACTTCCTGGGGTATGATGCTTATGCTACAGTTAGCTAGCTAGCTAATTCCTGTCCCTCATAATTCCCACTTATTCTACTGTTAGAGAGCTATGGAAAGCTACTCTGAAAACATAGTTTACCAAGCTACCAACTACTTCGCACTGTAAAAAGTTGAGCTACACTAAAGCTACCTTAAGAAAAATAGTTCAAACTACTTTGTGAAAAATTATGTAAATCCGAAATGTCAAAGACTACAAATTGCAAGAACAGATCACTGTTCTAACATATTATCTTAACAGGATGTGTAGTTTTGCCTATTAAACACAACAACTATGTTTCAAATGAGAGTTAGGCAGTTTTGATACCGAAAAGAAAAGGAAATTGCTTACTTCCCCCATATTTTATATTCTCAAAAAGAAGCAGTGTGTAGTTCTAGTAGTTAGCCACAATGCTACATGGCAAAAAAGTGATTAACTACTACAAGCAATACCTACATTTGAATTTAGTTCAACTACCACCAAGATCCTGCAAAATGTAGTTAATTACTAGTGGAACTAAATGTAGTTCACTACTCCCCAACACTGCTAGCTAGCTACTTCCTGTCCCTCATGCTTTCACCACAGAGTTTCTAAACCCAGAGGCGCAATATCGCGAGACTTCTGGGAACGCTTGCGAAACAGACCAGGCTGGGGTATGCGCAGTTCGGCCCGTTTTAGATAGATAGATAGATAGATTGATAGATAGATGGGTACTTTATTGATCCCCGAGGGAAAATTTCTTAGACTTTAGACCCATGACGTGTTTGTGCGCATGAGCTTAGCTACACAACATCGACATGACATCGCCTACAAGTGCGATCTGGGATTTATATTGAAGAAGCCGTTTCTGGCTACCGTTAGCTAGCTACTGTAGAACTTCCTGTCCCTCATGATGCTATTCTACCGTTAGCTAGCTACTGTAGAACTTCCTGTCCCTCATGATGCTATTCTACCGTTAGCTAGCTACTGTAGAACTTCCTGTCCCTCATGATGCTATTCTACCGTTAGCTAGCTACTGTAGAACTTCCTGTCCCTCATGATGCTATTCTACCGTTAGCTAGCTAGTTATTTCCTGTCCCTCATCATGTTTATTCTACCTCTAGCTAGCCAGCTAAAGGTAACAACACCAGAGCATCTCTGTGCCTGATTAGAGGGCAAGACTGGAAAGAAGCAGTAGAATTTGAATTAGTGGGGCTGTAACTAACTGTGCTGAGGGAAGGTTGATGCAACAGCTGCTATGTAGGCAGTGTGGTCTCGACATAGACCTCTCTAATGTAACTATGTAGGCAGTGTGGTCTCGACATAGACCTCTCTAATGT
>CM042420.1:25117651-25247651 GCA_023634145.1 Thymallus thymallus
CCACACTGCATTACAGGATACCACCATTACCACACTGCATTACAGGATACCACCATTACCACACTGCATTACAGGATACCACAATTACCACACTGCATTACACGTTCCATTGCAGGATACAAGTTCACCCTCTAACACACAAACGCACCCACACACATCGTTATCCTGCATAACATCTGATGTTGACTAGAGGCAGGGGATTTGAAAAGCTTTTAAAAGAGGTTAATGTCTACAAGGTCAGCCTGATTACAGTGACGGTTGTCAATTAAATATCATCATGATGACGTGATCTTACTAATCACAACGACACCATTACAGTAGTGATCAGTCTCTACCTTACTAATCACAACGACACCATTACAGTAGTGATCAGTCTCTACCTTACTAATCACAACGACACCATTACAGTAGTGATCAGTCTCTACCTTACTAATCACAACGACACCATTACAGTAGTGATCAGTCTCTACCTTACTAATCACAACGACACCATTACAGTAGTGATCAGTCTCTACCTTACTAATCACAACGACACCATTACAGTAGTGATCAGTCTCTACCTTACTAATCACAATGACACCATTACAGTAGTGATCAGTCTCTACCTTACTAATCACAACGACACCATTACAGTAGTGATCAGTCTCTACCTTACTAATCACAACGACACCATTACAGTAGTGATCAGTCTCTACCTTACTAATCACAACGACACCATTACAGTAGTGATCAGTCTCTACCTTACTAATCACAACGACACCATTACAGTAGTGATCAGTCTCTACCTTACTAATCACAAGGATACCATTACAGCCAGTATAACTGATGATCTGAGGCCAGGGAGGAGACTCTAGACAGCCAGTATAACTGATGATCTGAGGCCAGGGAGGAGACTCTAGACAGCCAGTATAACTGATGATCTGAGGCCAGGGAGGACTCTAGACAGCCAGTATAACTGATGATCTGAGGCCAGGGTGGAGACTCTAGACATCCAGTATAACTGATGATCTGAGGCCAAGGAGGACTCTAGACAGCCAGTATAACTGATGATCTGAGGCCAGGGTGGAGACTCTAGACAGCCAGTATAACTGATGATCTGAGGCGAGGGTGGAGACTCGAGACAGCCAGTATAACTGATGATCTGAGGCCAGGGAGGACTCTAGACAGCCAGTATAACTGATGATCTGAGGCCAGGGTGGAGACTCGAGACAGCCAGTATAACTGCTTATGTCAGAGATAAGCAGCGAAGATAATGTGTTCATCCCAATTGCCACCCTATTACCTACATAGTTCACAACTGTTAGCGATTTGAGACTTAACTAATGTCTTTGCTAGTTCCATTGGGAATCTTTCCAGGAAGTGATTGGAAACACTTTCTCAACAACAAAGCACACAGCTTCTGTTACATCATCAACATAAGCCGAAAAAAACTACAAGGAAGCAAGCAGTGCAACATCAGCACATTGAACAACTGAGGCCAAAGACATCAGAGATGGTGTTTTAAGTGCAGGAGAGAATATGTCTGGTCTAGGTCACTGTCTTGTTCTATTTTGTCTTGTTTACCTGTAAGGGTTCGTTAGTTCTGAATTAGTAGAAATAGCTAGCCTACTAAAAGCATCATTTACAACCCATTTGAATTAATCAGAGGGCCAAGTCTGACTCACATACTAAGTAGAGAGAGAGAGAGACTGCATCTCTTCATCTTTGCCTGTAAGACTAAGGATCTCTTCATTAAATCTGAAGAGAGTCTTCAAATATGTAAGGGGTATATTTCTGCATTTTATAGATCCATTAGACCAGTGGTTCCCAACCTGGGGTACAATGACCCCTGTTGGTGGTACAGTGTCTGATAAAGGTTGGGAACCAGTGCATTAGACCATGTGTGTGCGTGCCACTATGTGTATGATAAGTTATCTTCCTTATGTTGTAGAGTTGTCCACAAGGTGAAGCCCTTACTCCACAAACTGATCAACATCAACCAGAGCCAGCTGGAAGTGTTAGTGGTACTGAGACCAGTGGAGGCTGGTGGGAGGCCCTATAGGAGAATGAGCTCATTCTAATGGCTGGAATACAATACAGTGAGTCAAACATGTGGTTTCAATAAGACAGACTTCAGTTCTATATTACTGCTGAAGTATGTCTTATTGATTCCCTCAGCAGTAATATAGAACTGAAGTCTGTCTTACTGACAGGTATGACTGTCAGCATGATCATTACACAGGTGCACCTTGTGCAGGGTACAATAAAAGGGCACTCTAAAATGTGCATTTATTTCACGCAACACAATGCCATAGAGCGTGCAATTGGCACGCTAACTGCAGGAATGTCCACCAGAGCTGTTTCCAGAAAATGGAATGTTAATTTGTCTACCATAAGCCGCCTCCAACATCGTTTTAGAGAATTTAGCAGTACGTCCAACCGGCCTCAGAACCACAGACCATGTGAAACCACGCCAGCCCAGGACCGTTACATCTGGTCTTTGGTCTGGTTTGCTAACTACCTCTCTCAAAGAGTGCAGTGTATAAAGTCAGAAGATCTGCTGTCTCAGCCACTACCTGTCACCAAGGGAGTACCCCATAGCTCGATTCTAGGCCCCACGATCTTCTCAATTTACATCAACAACATAGCTCAGGCAGCAGGAAGCTCTCTCATCCATTTATTTGCAGATGATACAGTTTTATACTCAGCTGGCCCCTCCCTGGATTTTGTGTTAAATGCTCTACAGCAAAGCTTTCTTAGTGTCCAACAAGCTTTCTCTACCCTTAACCTTGTTCTGAACACCTCCAAAACAAAGGTCACGTGGTTTGGTAAGAAGAATGCCCCTCTCCCCACAGGTGTGATTACTACCTCTGAGGGTTTAGAGCTTGAGGTAGTCACCTCATACAAGTACTTGGGAGTGTGGCTAGACGGTACACTGTCCTTCTCTCAGCACGTATCAAAGCTGCAGGCTAAAGTTAAATCTAGACTTGGTTTCCTCTATCGTAATCGCTCCTCTTTCACCCCAGCTGCCAAACTAACCCTGATCCAGATGACCATCCTACCCATGCTAGATTACAGAGACATCATTTATAGATTGGCAGGTAAGGGTGTTCTCGAGTGGCTAGATGTTCTTTACCATTCGGCCATCTGATCTGCCACCAGTGTTCCTTATAGGACACATCACTGCACTCTATACTCTGTAAACTGGTCATCTCTGTATACAACCAAGACCCACTGGTTTATGCTTATTTATAAAACCCTCTTAGGCCTCACTCCCCCCTATCTGAGATATCTACTGCAGCCCTCATCCTCCACATACAACACCCGTTCTACCAGTGACATTCTGTTAAAGGTCCCCAAAGCACACACATCCCTGGGTCGCTCGTCTTTTCAGTTCGCTGCAGCTAGCGACTGGAACGAGCTGCAACAAACACTCAAACTGGACAGTTTTATCTCAATCTCTTCATTCTTAATCTCAATCATGGACACTCTTACTGACAGTTGTGGCTGCTTTGTGTGATGTATTGTCATCTCTACCTTCTTGCTCTTTGTGCTGTTGTCTGTGCCAAATAATGTTTGTACCATGTTTTGTGCTGCTACCATGTTGTGTTGCTACGATGTTGTTGTCAGGTTGTGTTGCTACCATGCTGTGTTGTCATGTGTTGCTGCCTTGCTATGTTGTTGTCTCAGGTATCTCTTTTGGTAGTGTTGTTTTGTCTCTCTTGTCGTGATGAGTGTTTGGTCCTATATTTATATTGTATTTATTTGTATTTTTAATCCCAGCCCCCGTCTCCGCAGGAGGTCTTTTGACTTTTGGTAGGCCGTCATTGTAAACAAGAATTTGTTCTTAACTGACTTGCCTAGTTAAATAAAGGTTAAATAAAAAATGTAATAACAAAAAATCTATCCACACACAATACCCCATAATTACGAAGTGAAAACAGGCTTTTAGAATTTTCTACACATTTATTAAATATAAAAAACAGAAATACATTAGTATTCAGACCCTTTGCTATGAGACTCGAAATTGAGCTCAGGTGCATCCTGTTTCCATTGATCATCCTTGAGATGATTGGAGTCCACCTGTGGTAAATTCAATAGATTGGACATGATTTGGAAAGGATCACACCTGTCTATATAAGGTCCCACAGTTGAGAGTGCATGTCAGAGCAAAAACCAAGCCGTGAGGTCGAAGGAAATGTCCGTAGAGCTCCGACACAGGATTGTGTCGAGGCACAGATCTGAGGAAGGGTACCAACAAATGTCCCCAACATTGAAGGTCCCCAAGAACACAGTGACCTCCATCATTCTTAAATCGACGAAGTTTGGAACCACCAAGACTCTTCCTAGAGCTGGCCGCCCGGCCAATCTGAGCAAACAGGGAGAAGGGCCTTGGTTAGGGAGGTGACCAAGAACCTGATAGTCACTCTGACAGAGCTCCAGAGTACCTCTGTGGAGATGGGAGAACCTTCTGCAGCACTCCACCAATCAGGCCTTTATGGTAGAGTGGCCAGACGGAAGCCACTCCTCAGTCAAAGGCACATGACAGCCCGCTTGGAGTTTTCCAAAAGGCACCTAAAGACTCTGACCATGAGAAACAAGATTATCTGGTCTGATGAAACCAAGATTGAACACTTGGGCCTGCCAAGTGTCACGTCTGGAGGAAACCTGGCACCATCCCTACGGTGAAGCATGGTGGTGGCAGCATCATGCTGTGTTTTTCAGTGGCAGGGACTGGGAGACTAGTGAGGATCGAGGGACAGTTGATCCTTGATGAAAACCTGCTCCAGAGTGCTCAGGACCTCAGACTGGGGTGACGGTTCACCTTCCAACAGGACAACAACCCTAAGCACAAAGCCAAGACAATGCAGGAGTGGCTTCGGGACAAGTCTCTGAGTGTTCTTGAGTGGCCCAGCCACTGCAGTATTATGCAGAGAAGAATGGGAGAAACTCCCTAAATACAGGAGTGCCAAGCTTGTAGCATCATACACTCTTAGAAGGAGGAGAACCCTTTGGAGAACCCTTTGAAGGAAGAGAACCCATAGGAGAACCCTTTGAAGAACCCTTTTTGGTTCCAGGCAGAATTATTTTGGGTTCCATGTAGAACCCTCTGTGTAAAGGGTTCTACATGGAACTCAAAAAGGTTCTGCCTGGAACCAAAAATGGTTCTTCAAAGGGATCTCCTATGGGGACAGCCGAAGAACCCTTTTAGGTTATAGATAGCACCTTTACTTCTAAGAGTGTACCCAAGAAGACTCAAGGCTGTAATCGCTGCCAAAATTGCTTCAGCAAAGTACTGAGTTAAGGGTCTAAAATACTTACAGTATGTAAATGTGATATTTAATTTTTATTTATTTATATAAATTGACAAAAATGTCTAAACCCAGTTTTTTCTTTGTCATTATGGGGTATTGTGTGTAGATTGATGAGGAAAAAAACATTTGAATCCATTTTAGATTAAGGCTGAAATGTAACAAAATGTGGAAAAAGTCAAGGGGTCTGAATACTTTCCGAATGCACTGTACACTGACAAAATCACATTCACCATGCAAACCTAAACATACGCTGACAAAAAACACATTCAGAATTTATTTAATTAGTCATTAAATTGTAGTCCACCCACTAGTAAATTAATGATATATACTGTACAGTTGAAGTCGGAAGTTTACATACAGTTAAGTCATTAAAATAATTGTTCAACCACTCCACACATTTCATGTTAACAAACTATAGTTTTGGCAAGTCGGTTAGGACATCTACTTTGTGCATGACACTAACTAATTCTACCAACAATTGTTTACAGAGAGATTATTTCAATTACAGTACATCCTATGTGGACAATTCATCTAATGTTTGTGTTTTACAACACAATAAAACCAATGAATCTAGATGTTATATAACTACAATGGTTAAATATCAAAATATTTAGCATTTTCTAATGAGACCATTAGATTGGAATAATTGACTTCTCAAAGTGGGCCTTATCATAATTTACCTATCAATCTATAATTAAGGCAATATTTAGTTGACATTTTAAACTGTTCTGTGAGACGTACACACTCCCACACTTCTACACACTCTTCGCTGTGTTGCAACTGCTGACAATGCATAGGAAGTGACACATGAACACTCACGGAAATGCCACAGAGGATGCAACTGTCTCCACTGTTATGTAGATGAGGAGTCATATGTCACACGTGTTGACTACAATGGTTAAATGTCCCTATTTGTATATATTTTCATGAGACTTCTGATGTGTCATACATGTATCCCAACCTTCAACATCAGAGTTGACAGTGCCAGTATCATCACATTGTCACATTGTCAGGGTGGTCATAATAAGTCCTTGATAAATGATTTTGTAGGCCCGTACTGCATTTGAATGGATATTGTCGATATTGCTTAATTAATTCAATCACTATCACACACTAAAGTGAATAAAAAGGTCTAAACAGTCAAACTGAAGAGACGATGAGTAGATGTTGTTAAATCACATGAGGAAGATGACTGGAAGCACTACAGAAACTACAACAAACATTACAGAAAGCTACCTACAACATCAGTTTCTGTTGGACTCACCACAGACTACCGTACTGCATCTCAACACGGTTACACATATAGTGAAGAAAGGGACATGTACGAAAGTCATTTCTCCATATTTTTGTCGGCTTCTCGTCTTTCCGGAGTTTTGTTTGGATTTGAATCTAACTTCACTTGTTTCTCCAGATCTTAATCTTCACCAGTCTGCTGTATGAATGTAGATACGATCTGTTGCCATGCAATATTGTAAACGCCTGTTGTATATAGTAGATAAGATCTGTTGCCATGCAATATTGTGAATATCTGTTGTATATAGTAGATTAGATCTGTTGCCATGCAGTATTGTAAACGTCTGTTGTATATAGTAGATAAGATCTGTTGCCATGCAATATTGTGAATATCTGTTGTATATAGTAGATTAGATCTGTTGCCATGCAGTATTGTAAACGTCTGTTGTATATAGTAGATGAGATCTGTTACCATGCAGTATTGTAAACGTCTGTTGTATATAGTAGATAAGATCTGTTACCATGCAGTATCGTGAATGTCTGTTATATAAAGTAGATGAGATCTGTTACCATTCAGTATTGTAAACGTCTGTTGTATATAGTAGATAAGATCTGTTACCATGCAGTATTGTAAACGTCTGTTGTATATAGTAGATAAGATCTGTTACCATGCAGTATTGTGAATGTCTGTTGTATATAGTAGATAAGATCTGTTACCATGCAGTATTGTAAACGTCTGTTGTATATAGTAGATAAGATCTGTTACCATGCAGTATTGTAAACGTCTGTTGTATATAGTAGATAAGATCTGTTACCATGCAGTATTGTAAATGTATAGGACCTTGGTTCAAATGAAAGTATATGACCTAACTTAGTAAAGATTAATGCATGGGATCTGACTGGGTTAAGATGAACGTATACACTGAGTCCTGCTCTCATTACCATGCCTTGGTTGTAGCAAAGTGCATTTAACGTGGACAAAGTGAGACTGAAACTTCTCAGATACTTGCTCGCCCACCACTTTCAGTCTGCAAGGAGAGAGAGAGAGGGAGAGAGAGAGAGAGAGAGAGAGAGAGAGGGAGAGAGAGAGAGAGAGAGAGAGAGAGAGAGAGACAGTTCTGTAGAAGTGAAAGACAAGCAACGGTTTTCCGTTCTTAGAACAGTAGAGTTCTATTGCTATGCTGGTGATGGTGATGACATCTTCCATAACTACCATACTCTGTCTAATTCAGCATATCACAAAATACTGAGTGTCAATGCAGACATACAGGACACAAAATACTGAGTGTCAATGCAGACATACAGGACACAAAATACTGAGTGTCAATGCAGACATACAGGACACAAAATACTGAGTGTCAATGCAGACATACAGGACACAAAATACTGAGTGTCAATGCAGACATACAGGACACAAAATACTGAGTGTCAATGCAGACATACAGGACACAAAATACTGAGTGTCAATGCAGACATACAGGACATAAGTTGTAGCTTCTGCATTCATTAATTCTTGATTTCACTTCCTATGTGCACCTGCAGGGCCCTGAATGATAAAACACCCAGGTGGTTTGTGCTGTGACGCCCCTGGGTTGGTTTGCTTACTAAGAATTCCCCACACTAGCTGGCTGCGGTCTCTATATAGCTGAGCCTGTGGTCTGGCGGCAGGAAGATGCTTATCGTAAACCCTGACAGACAGACACTTATCAGAAGTGATGAGTAGAGAGGAAAAGGTTTTCTGACACATGAAGTCACCTTGTAAACCAAGCAACTCATTCCTCAACACAGTAACTAACACTCAGTGTTGTCAGGCTTGGACTAAAGAGTTAGACCTACATGTTATTTCAAGTACACATGGTTTCAATAAGAGAGACATGACTTTACACCAGTGGCGACCCGTCATTCAGGGCACCTTTTCTGTTTTGCATGTTACAGCGGGTGAAATAAGTATTGAACACGTCACCATTCTTCTCAGTAAATATATTTCCAAAGGTGCTATTGACATGAAAGTTTCACCAGATGTTGGTAACAACCCAAGTAATCCATACATACAAAGAAACCAAAACAAATAAGTTCAGAAATTAAGTTATGTGTAATAATGTGAAATGACACAGGGAAAAAGTATTGAACACATGAAGAAAGGGAGGTTCAAAAAGGCATGGAAAGCCAAGACAACAGCTGAAAACTATCAGTAATTAAAAAGCAATCCAGCCCCCTGTCAGTGCAAATTAATATCAGCTGGTTGAGTCCCAACTGATGGCCTACAAAAAGGTCTCATTGCCAAGGTGTCACACAAGACACATCTCATGATGGGTAAAAGCAAAGAGCTGTCTCAAGACATTCGCAACCTAATTGTTGCAAACATAATGATGGCATTACATTATATCTACGGTAAATTTGATTGGACTGATCATGTCAACATCATACTTTGAAAATCTTAGCTAGCAGTCAACATCATGAATTATGAAATTATAGATAAAAGGTGTCAGTGCTCATCGGCCATTGGACATAAACATTACCCAACAAGTTGGAAATCGCAAATTCAACAATGAGTGGTTTGGAATGAATCAGTTGCTAAATGCAAGCATTGCAAAGTAATCACTAGGCTTTTATTCAGTGGAGTGGGTTTGTGGTCCTAATTCTCGGTTTAAGGGTCTCTTTTCCAAGTAAAAAATTATAAACATTCAACATTGGCCATGCTGTCAATCCAGCATGATTTCTGCCACGCTCAAAATAACTGTTAACTCAGAACTGGGAAATCTGACTTCAGTGAGTTCGTTTTGAATGGTCATCCAACTGTAAGCCTCTTTCTAGAGAATACAGAGAATGCCAGACTTTGATGACAAAGTTTGATGACAGAACTTTCCTATGAAGGACTGCCTGTTCAGGTGAGCATAAATTATGTCATACACACTGGGGGCCAAAAGTTTGGAATATTAATCATTCAAGGGTTTTTCTTTATTTTCACTATTTTTTACATTGTAAAAATACATCAAAACTATGACATAACACATATGGAATCATGTAGTAACCAAAAAAGTGTTAAACAAATCAAATTACATTGTATATTTGAGATTCTTCAAAGTAGCCACCCTTTGCCTTGATGACAGCTTTGTACACTCATGGCATTCTCTCAACCAGCTTCATGAGGACCGCCACAAGAATGGAAGACCCAGAAATACCTCTGCTAAAGAGGATAAGTTCATTAGAGTTACCAGCCTCAGACTGCAGCCCAAATAAATGCTTCACAGAGTTCAGAGGAGACTGTTCAGAGGAGACTGTGTGAATCAGGCCTTCATGGTCAAATTGCTGCAAAAAAAACCACTACTAAAGGACACCAATAAGAAGAGTCTTGATTGGGCAAAGAAACACGAGCAATGGACATTAGACCGGTGGAAATGTGTCCTTTGGTCTGGAGTCCAAATTTGCGAATCTTGTTTCCAACCTCAACCAAATTTAGATGGTTTGGGATGAGTCGGAGTGAAGGAAAAGCAGCCAACAAGTGCTCAGTATATGTGGAAACTCCTTCAAGACTGATGGAAAAGTATTCCAGGTGAAGCTGGTTGAGAGAATGCCAAGAGTGTGCAAAGCTGTCATCAAGGCTGTCATGATCACTGTGAAGAATAGACCAAGGCCCAGCGCAATCAATGTTCAACATATTTTATCACACTGTGAACGTAGAAACAACACAGGTTGCACCGGGCTGGTGATACGCACTTCAGGTGCTGGAGGCCGACATGGGACGGACTGGGCTGGAGCTGCTTACTGGAGGTCTGGTGAGGGAAGCGGACACAGGACGTACCGGATTGGAGATGAGGGCTGGGGATCCAGCGCGGGAGGCTGTCACTCTAAAACCCGGACTGGGGATGCACACATCGGGCACCATAAACTCCAGCTCCGCCTTTTCGCTTTTGCCCTCCTCCTAACTCTGCCTACATTGTTCCATTATCCCCCAAAACATCTCCTTTAAATATGCCTCCTGTTCCACCGACTTCGACCCCCAGTCGTGCTCTGGCTCCTCTTCATACCACATGGAGAGTGGTACTGGTGCCTCTTCCTCTTCACCAGACTTGTATTGTTTAGTGTAGTGTTTTGTAGATAATGTATTATTTAGTGTTGTGTTGTGTATATAATGTATTGTTTAGTGTTGTGTTGTGTAGATAATGTATTGTTTAGTGTTGTGTTGTGTAGATAATGTATTGTTTAGTGTTGTGTAGATAATGTATTGTTTAGTGTTGTGTTGTGTAGTTAATGTATTCTTTAGTGTTGTGTTGTGTAGATAATGTATTATTTAGTGTTGTGTTGTGTATATAATGTATTGTTTAGTGTTGTGTTGTGTAGATAATGTATTGTTTAGTGTTGTGTTGTGTAGATAATGTATTGTTTAGTGTTGTGTAGATAATGTATTGTTTAGTGTTGTGTTGTGTAGATAATGTATTGTTTAGTGTTGTGTAGATAATGTATTGTTTAGTGTTGTGTTGTGTAGATAATGTATTGTTTAGTGTTGTGTTGTGTAGTTAATGTATTGTTTAGTGTTGTGTAGTGTAGATAATGTATTGTTTAGTGTTGTGTAGATAATGTATTGTTTAGTGTTGTGTTTTGTAGTTAATGTATTATTTAGTGTTGTGTAGTTAATGTATTGTTTAGTGTTGTGTTGTGTAGTTAATGTATTGTTTAGTGTTGTGTAGTTAATGTATTGTTTAGTGTTGTGTAGATAATGTATTGTTTAGTGTTGTGTTTTGTAGTTAATGTATTGTTTAGTGTTGTGTTGTGTAGATAATGTATTGTTTAGTGTTGTGTAGTTAATGTATTGTTTAGTGTTGTGTAGTGTAGATAATGTATTGTTTAGTGTTGTGTAGATAATGTATTGTTTAGTGTTGTGTTGTGTAGATAATGTATTGTTTAGTGTTGTGTAGTTAATGTATTGTTTAGTGTTGTGTAGTGTAGATAATGTATTGTTTAGTGTTGTGTAGATAATGTATTGTTTAGTGTTGTGTTTTGTAGTTAATGTATTATTTAGTGTTGTGTAGTTAATGTATTGTTTAGTGTTGTGTAGTTAATGTATTGTTTAGTGTTGTGTAGTTAATGTATTGTTTAGTGTTGTGTTGTTTAGCATTGTGTTGTGTAGTTAATGTATTGTTTAGTGTTGTCTTGTGTAGTTAATGTATTATTTAGTGTTGTGTTGTGTAGATAATGTATTGTTTAGTGTTGTGTTGTGTAGTTAATGTATTGTTTAGTGTTGTGTAGTTAATGTATTGTTTAGTGTTGTGTAGTTAATGTATTGTTTAGTGTTGTGTAGATAATGTATTGTTTAGTGTTGTGTTTTGTAGTTAATGTATTGTTTAGTGTTGTGTTGTGTAGATAATGTATTGTTTAGTGTTGTGTAGTTAATGTATTGTTTAGTGTTGTGTAGTGTAGATAATGTATTGTTTAGTGTTGTGTAGATAATGTATTGTTTAGTGTTGTGTAGTTAATGTATTGTTTAGTGTTGTGTAGTTAATGTATTGTTTAGTGTTGTGTTGTTAATGTATTGTTTAGTGTTGTGTTGTGTAGATAATGTATTGTTTAGTGTTGTGTTGTGTATATAATGTGTTGTTTAGTGTTGTGTTGTGTAGATAATGTATTGTTTAGTGTTGTGTAGATAATGTATTGTTTAGTGTTGTGTTTTGTAGTTAATGTATTGTTTAGTGTTGTGTAGTTAATGTGTTGTTTAGTGTTGTGTAGTTAATGTATTGTTTAGTGTTATGTTGTTTAGTTAACGTATTCTTTAGTGTTGTGTAGTTAATGTATTGTTTAGTGTTGTGTAGTTAATGTATTGTTTAGTGTTGTGTAGTTAATGTATTAATGTATTGTTTAGTGTTGTGTTGTTTAGTTAACGTATTATTTAGTGTTGTGTAGTTAATGTATTGTTTAGTGTTGTGTAGTTAATGTATTGTTTAGTGTTGTGTAGTTAATGTATTGTTTAGTGTTGTGTTGTTTAGCATTGTGTTGTGTAGTTAATGTATTGTTTAGTGTTGTCTTGTGTAGTTAATGTATTATTTAGTGTTGTGTTGTGTAGTTAATGTGTTGTTTAGTGTTGTGTTGTGTAGTTAATGTATTGTTTAGTGTTGTGTAGTTAATGTATTGTTTAGTGTTGTGTAGTGTAGATAATGTATTGTTTAGTGTTGTGTAGATAATGTATTGTTTAGTGTTGTGTTTTGTAGTTAATGTATTATTTAGTGTTGTGTAGTTAATGTATTGTTTAGTGTTGTGTAGTTAATGTATTGTTTAGTGTTGTGTAGTTAATGTATTGTTTAGTGTTGTGTTGTTTAGCATTGTGTTGTGTAGTTAATGTATTGTTTAGTGTTGTCTTGTGTAGTTAATGTATTATTTAGTGTTGTGTTGTGTAGTTAATGTGTTGTTTAGTGTTGTGTTGTGTAGTTAATGTATTGTTTAGTGTTGTGTAGTTAATGTATTGTTTAGTGTTGTGTAGTGTATATAATGTATTGTTTAGTGTTGTGTTGTGTAGTTAATGTGTTGTTTAGTGTTGTTTAGTTAATGTATTTTTTTGTGTTGTGTTGTGTATATAATGTATTGTTTAGTGTTGTGTTGTGTAGTTAATGTATTGTTTGGTGTTGTGTTGTGTAGGTAATGTATTGTTTAGTGTTGTGTTGTGTAGTTAATGTATTGTTCAGTGTTGTGTTGTTTAGTGTTGTGTTGTGTAGGTAATGTATTGTTTAGTGTTGTGTTGTGTAGTTAATGTATTGTTCAGTGTTGTGTTGTTAATGTTTTGTTTAGTGTTGTGTTGTGTAGGTAATGTATTGTTTGGTGTTGTGTTGTGTAGGTAATGTATTGTTTAGTGTTGTGTTGTGTAGTTAATGTATTGTTTAGTGTTCTGTTGTGTAGTTAATGTATTGTTTAGTGTTGTGTAGTTAATGTATTGTTTAGTGTTGTGTTGTGTAGTGTTGTGTTGTGTAGTTAATGTATTGTTTAGTGTAGTGTTGTTTAGTTAATGTATTGTTTAGTGTTGTGTTGTGTAGTTAATGTATTGTTTAGTGTTCTGTTGTGTAGTTAATGTATTGTTTAGTGTTGTGTAGTTAATGTATTGTTTAGTGTTGTGTTGTGTAGTGTTGTGTTGTGTAGTTAATGTATTGTTTAGTGTAGTGTTGTTTAGTTAATGTATTGTTTAGTGTTGTGTTGTTTAGTGTTGTGTTGTGTAGGTAATGTATTGTTTAGTGTTGTGTTGTGTAGTTAATGTATTGTTTAGTGTTGTGTATATAATGTATTGTTTAGTGTTGTGTTGTGTATATAATGTATTGTTTAGTGTTGTGTTGTGTAGATAATGTATTGTTTAGTGTTGTGTTGTGTTGTTAATGTATTGTTTAGTGTTGTGTTGTGTATATAATGTATTGTTTAGTGTTGTGTTGTGTAGATAATGTATTGTTTAGTGTTGTGTTGTGTATATGATGTATTGTTTAGTGTTGTGTTGTGTATATAATGTATTGTTTAGTGTTGTGTTGTGTATATAATGTATTGTTTAGTGTTGTGTTGTGTATATAATGTATTGTTTAGTGTTGTGTAGTTAATGTATTGTTTAGTGTTGTGTTGTGTATATAATGTATTGTTTAGTGTTGTGTAGGTAATGTATTGTTTAGTGTTGTGTTGTGTATATAATGTATTTTTTAGTGTTGTGTTGTGTATATAATGTATTGTTTAGTGTTGTGTTGTGTATATAATGTATTGTTTAGTGTTGTGTTGTGTATATAATGTATTGTTTAGTGTTGTGTTGTGTATATAATGTATTGTTTAGTGTTGTGTTGTGTATATAATGTATTGTTTAGTGTTGTGTTGTGTATATAATGTATTGTTTAGTGTTGTGTTGTGTATATAATGTATTGTTTAGTGTTGTGTTGTTTGCCCCACCAAGATTTACATGCTAAAAACACCCCTACTTTACACGTGTCTTTTGGATCAAGTGGGACCGGAGAACAAAACGGATTAAATTACATGAATAATTAAAATGTATGCTGTACCTGTTCCTCTCCTCAGAAAGACTGTCAGAATGTGTCCACTATAATGCTGTGTTTCCTTATAGGGCCATATCATTACCGCATTAGCTCAGTGCCAGACAGAGCCCCTGTAGTTTCGCGTGCCAGACTCAATGCTGTTGAACAGTTCATAGATCCTGAGGTCCTGAGCTTTGTGTTCCACTGGGCACAGACGTCTATGCTGTCTCAACCTCTGATTGCTTGTCTATGAAAAGTATTATTAACTTGACCAGACTCAAAGCTAGGCACATGGACTCCCTATCAAGATAAATCTGAACTGCTGTATTTCCTGTTTTACAGTGTTGAGTCCCTTACGACCTCATCGGAAACTCTATCTGGAACTCACCCATCACTCAGATTACCATAAAAAGCCATCTGATATTTACTCCTGAGGTGCTGAACTGTTGCACCCTCTATAAACCCTGTGATTATAATTTGACCCTGCTGGTCATCTATGAACATTCTAACTATCTTGAAGAACAATCCGGCCTAAATGGCCATGTACTCTTCTAATTGGTCCTCAGAGCCTGGTTCCTCTCTAGGTTTCTAATCTCCACCTGGTACAGCCAGAAGAGGACTGGCCACCCCTCAGAGCCTGGTTCCTCTCTAGGTTTCTAATCTCCACCTGGTACAGCCAGAAGAGGACTGGCCACCCCTCAGAGCCTGGTTCCTCTCTAGGTTTCTAATCTCCACCTGGTACAGCCAGAAGAGGACTGGCCGCCCCTCAGAGCCTGGTTCCTCTCTAGGTTTCTAATCTCCACCTGGTACAGCCAGAAGAGGACTGGCCACCCCTCAGAGACTGGTTCCTCTCTAGGTTTATAATCTCCACCTGGTACAGCCAGAAGAGGACTTGCCACCCCTCAGAGCCTGGTTCCTCTCTAGGTTTCTAATCTCCACCTGGTACAGCCAGAAGAGGACTGGCCGCCCCTCAGAGCCTGGTTCCTCTCTAGGTTTCTAATCTCCACCTGGTACAGCCAGAAGAGGACTGGCAACCCCTCAGAACCTGGTTCCTCTCTAGGTTTCTAATCTCCACCTGGTACAGCCAGAAGAGGACTGGCCACCCCTTAGAGCCTGGTTCCTCTCTAGGTTTCTAATCTCCACCTGGTACAGCCAAGGAGGACTGGCATGGAAATCTGGAAATTCCACTCAGCCATCACTTTTCACAATTCTGCCACATTCCAACAGGTGATGTAGGCTATAGGTGATGTAGGCAACAGCAGCACCAATGTGAATTCTGAACCATGTGCACTGTACATGTGACCTTGATTGTATTACAGTTAGTAAATAATATCTTCATGCATTGTTCCGTCTTGTTAGATTTTTCACCAGTTCCCTGTGGACCTGCCCTTTGACCTCAGTTGCCTTGGCATCAGATTGTAGCCAGATCAATCCACATCTGACACAAATTCAAACAAGTCTTTTCATATTCAGTAATTAGATTGTATTGTTCTCCAAGGAGGCAGTTCATTTCCACATGCTCGTACATAGACAGATAACATGAATGTTCTTATCACACACACACACACACACACACACACACACACACACACACACACACACACACACACACACACACACACACACACACACACACAAAGAGGACAAACTAACCAATCCCAACGCACACATACACGCACACACGCACACACACACACACACACGCACACACATACACACACACTCACGCACACACACACACACACACACACAAAGAGAACAAATTAACCATGGCATGACGTGGCGACCGAGTGACGGAAGTGCAACCTATGAAGAGAAACAACAAAGGGAAAAAAAGGGGAATTCCACTTCTGAACTTCGAAACAGCCACTGAATTGGAATCTTTGAGAGAAAGAATCTTTGGAATCATTGTCCTTGAATACCAATACCAGAATGTCACATAGAATCTCTGAGTACAAACCTACGTATGTTGCAATGCTGAACTCTCCCTCCTTCCCAGTCTCTCCCTCTCTGCACGCAGGTACACAGGAGAGGGTTTTCCACTAGGTTCTATGATACTGAGCCGTACTGAGTCAGGTGTTGCAGGCGTCTCTTTTATTGATGCACAGGTTAAAATGCAGACGTAATACATTCACTGGCCTCAGTGTGTTTTTACAGACAGGGTTTTCATAGAAAAAAAACATCCATTGATATGCTGGCATGATGAATCTATAGCAGAATGCCTGCATCACTGTCACAGATTAGACCTTTCACTGAAAGTACAGGAAAACACACATGTTTCCTATGTGTTCTGGCTTATTACAGTAATATAGTCCTGTAGGAGAGCAACGCTCCAGAGAAGTATATGATATATACACAGTACACAACAACATGTACTACTAGCAGGAACAGAACATGTAGTACTAGCAGAAGCAGAGGAAGCAAATATTCTCCCCAACTGAGTTCAAAATTCAAAGTCAATCAAAATCTTGACAGTAATCCAAAACAGATGAAGAAATACACAAACAACATGGTAATATGGCTACAGGCAAAGAGAACTAAAGAGAGTAAAGCCAGTAACGCAGGGCTCTGTGTATGTTGTCACGGTAACGCAGGGCTGTGTGTATGCTGTCACTTCCAGCTCCTGCGGAGGCCCTTCCCCCGGATGTACTCATGCAGACCCTGTAGCTCTCCCATGGCCTTGTCCAGAGTCGCTCTCTCAGACAGCTCAACCACCTGCACAACCATACAGGGAACAGAAGACATGGTGTTAGCTGGAGGAACCTGTCTGGACTTTTGCTTCATTTGCTCTTTTGGGTTTAGCCTGGGTAACTGTAGAGCCTTTGGGTTTAGCCTGGGTAACTGTAGAGCCTTAGTGTTATTGATGTGTGATCAATATAGATTAAGAGTTCACGTGGAACACACCTTTTGTCTGGCTGCCTTCAGTCTCTGCAGCTGCAGAATGGCGGCATGTTTCGACAGCAGCTCCAAGTCTTCCTCTATCTTGGACTGGAAAATAAACAGAAGTTAGAAATATTAGGTTGTCATTCATTACCTCATGCTGACATGTCCCATGTGGTTGTTTATTTCTGTTGTGTATGTTTTATGTACATTGTGTTTGACTGTCAGTGCAGTCCTGTGTTCACCTCCTTCAATGGCTTCACAGCGGCATCCCGGTAGAGCTTTTCACAGATTTTCTTATCCTGCAATCAATCAATCAATCAGCCAATCAATCAATCAATCAATCAAATCTATTTAAAAAGCCTGTTCTCCATCAGCTGTTGTCACAAATTGCTTTGACAGACTGGTGTGAGAGTGTTTTACATGCGTTAGCTGGGCTATAGTGCAGTGTAACAGAATCACTGAACTATAAAAAAAGGCCCACAGGAAATCCTGGTTGTGTTTGAGTCTCTACCTTCACAGAGAGGTGGTTCATATATTTACATAGGCTTCGTCCCCCTATTTCCTACATAGTGCACAACTTTTGACCAGAGCCCTATGGGCACATGACACTCCCAGTGCTATGGACCCTGGTCAAAGTAGTGCACTATGTAGGGAATAGGGTGACATTTGGGACGCAGTTATAATGTTTGAGACACTTACTTTGGAACCACAGTCCTTCGCTTCATCCAGCAGGCCCCTCAGGTCAGTATAATTTCTGTCTTGTCTCTGGAGAACTTCCTGATAAAAGTCCACGATTTTGAGCAGGACACAACCGTGGTACTAGACATGGGAGGGAACAGGAGAATGGACATTGTGTTAATAAATGTGCTGCCGAGTCGAGCACAATGGAGATTGTGTTGATGGAACTTCTTCATTGCACTCATACATCTCAGACTCTGCATGACCCCAGAGCACCAATCTATCAATCAATCAAATATATTTTAGAAAGCCCTTTTCACATCAGCCGATGTCACAAACTGCTTTACAGAAACCCAGCCTAAACCCCCAAATAGCAAGCAATGCAGAGGCAGAAGTACAGTGGCTAGGAAAAACTCCCTAGAAGGCAGGAACCTAGGAAGAAACCTAGAGAGGAACCAGGCTCTAAGGGGTGGCCAGTCCTCTTCTGGCTATACCAGGTGGAGATTAGAAACCTAGAGAGGAACCAGGCTCTGAGGGGTGGCCAGTCCTCTTCTGGCTGTACCAGGTGGAGATTAGAAACCTAGAGAGGAACCAGGCTCTGAGGGGTGGCCAGTCCGCTTCTGGCTGTACCAGGTGGAGATTAGAAACCTAGAGAGGAACCAGGCTCTGAGGGGTGGCCAGTCCTTACCTTCTTGTGCTTCTTGATCTTGTCAAAGGTGGCTGTCTTTAGCAGGATCCTGTCATCATGAGATGTGTTTTTCTAGTGAAGGGAATGGCAGGTACAGTATGTCAAGACTCATTCACACAATCAATGACCCATACAAATATAATCTATCTATGGTTAGACATTGGGAGTGTACCCATGATTTTACCACTCAAATGTCCAGGGTTGGAGGTTCCAAGATTATATTTCTAT
Organism: Thymallus thymallus; assembly: GCA_023634145.1. Classification (NCBI taxonomy): domain Eukaryota; kingdom Metazoa; phylum Chordata; class Actinopteri; order Salmoniformes; family Salmonidae; genus Thymallus; species Thymallus thymallus. The sequence continues at coordinate 25,136,641 of CM042420.1, forward strand.
GTATTTAATTATTTTTAGAACTGCATCACAAGCCATAGGGACACACTGAATAGTCTCAGGATGGCATGATCCATTGTGGAGGACTGCGTAATCTGACACTGATACTGGTACATTTACACATTGTGTTGTTGTTGTTATACATGTGTGTATTTCCCAGTTATACAGCAATCACATTCCTCCTCCCGGTTAAACATTTAGATATCATGTGACCAAGAGCATTTTCAGACACAGATGGTTACATTGGGTAACAGTTTACATTACAGTGTTCTTATTACTGTGCAAGAGTTTATGTATGAACAGTGTAATAACTATAGTGTGATCCTGCGTTGCCTTTGGGAGATAGATAGATAGATAGATAGATAGATAGATAGATAGATAGATAGATAGATAGATAGATAGATAGATAGATAGATAGATAGATAGATAGATAGATAGATAGATAGATAGATAGATAGATAGATAGATAGATAGATAGATAGATAGATAGATAGATAGATAGATAGATAGATACTTTATTACGCTCATGTACAGTATACTGTATGTAGAGAGAGATGTACAGTATACTGTATGTAGAGAGAGATGTACAGTATACTGTATGTAGAGAGATGTACAGTAGTCTACTGATGAACACAGTATATCTAGAGAGATGTACAGTAGTCTACTGATAAACACAGTATATCTAGAGAGATGAACAGTAGTCTACTGATGAACACAGTATATCTAGAGAGATGTACAGTAGTCTACTGATGAACACAGTATATCTAGAGAGATGTACAGTAGTCTACTGATGAACACAGTATATCTAGAGAGATGTACAGTAGTCTACTGATGAACACAGTATATCTAGAGAGATGAACAGTAGTCTACTGATGAACACAGTATATCTAGAGAGATGTACAGTAGTCTACTGATGAACACAGTATATCTAGAGAGATGTACAGTAGTCTACTGATGAACACAGTATATCTAGAGAGATGTACAGTAGTCTACTGATGAACACAGTATATCTAGAGAGATGTACAGTAGTCTACTGATGAACACAGTATATCTAGAGAGATGTACAGTAGTCTACTGATGAACACAGTATATCTAGAGAGATGTACAGTAGTCTACTGATGAACACAGTATATCTAGAGAGATGTACAGTAGTCTACTGATGAACACAGTATATCTAGAGAGATGTACAGTAGTCTACTGATGAACACAGTATATCTAGAGAGATGTACAGTAGTCTACTGATGAACACAGTATATCTAGAGAGATGAACAGTAGTCTACTGATGAACACAGTATATCTAGAGAGATGTACAGTAGTCTACTGATGAACACAGTATATCTAGAGAGATGTACAGTAGTCTACTGATGAACACAGTATATCTAGAGAGATGTACAGTAGTCTACTGATGAACACAGTATATCTAGAGAGATGTACAGTAGTCTACTGATGAACACAGTATGTGTAACTACAGTTGGTCGGTACTTACGAAGCCTTTCTGGACTTCCTGGATCAGCTCCTGCAGTTTGGCCAGGTCCACACAGCTAGAGAACCCGTCCTTCACACAGCCTGACCTGGCCCTGGACCTGGTCTCCTTCTGGACCCGGGCCGTAGCACAGTCCTGACCCATCACAGCTAGAAGGAGGACCAGCAGCAGAGAGAAATGGACCACACTGGACATACTGATACTGGTTCACCTGGTACCTGCTTCAACTGGTTTAACTGGTTCAACTGGTACCTGCTTCAACTGGTTCAACTGCTCACGTTGTCTCTATCTGAATCGCATGGTCACCTGGTTCGCCTAATCTCTGTTTGAATCACCTGATCACTGATCCAAGTATCTGACCCACAGTACTTACAGGTTCTGATTCACTGAATCTCTAAATCACTGATGTACAATCGACTCACTGAGTCTCCTACTCCACTAATTGACTGATTGAAGACAGACTGAGCAAATGATTCCCTTCTTCCTCCTCTCAGCAGGTGAGTCAGTCACATGTCTGCTCTGTTCTCTGCAGGTGAAGGTTCAGTCAGTCTGGCATTCCTCTCTTCAGTCGCCTCCTTTTATATGCTCCTCCTGATTATGTAACATTACACACACACACACACACACACACACATACACACACACACATACACACACGCCCAAACACACGCACACGCCCAAACACGCACACACGCCTCCCTCCCTGCCTTTCACTGCCACTCTGTTCTCTGGAGTATGCTACCTGAGAACAGAATCCCTGTGGGTCGGTGTTGTCCCTTGAAACCTGAGCTGGCATTATTATAGCTTTTTAATTCCTGTATATCCCTCTGCGCTCCTGGTCCTGAGAAGCTGTATGGCATACAGTACAGGATCTAACCAAAGAACTAGACCGTGCACCAAACAGATAGTGTATGTATGTTTACGTCTTCACATATCAGGGTTAATATTAGAGCATGAAACAAGTGAAAGGTGGAGACTTGAAAATGATTTAACCAGGTCATGACATTTTTGAAGGTGTTTGTTTGGATACGGCGTCCTAGATTCTATTTCCTGAAGAAACCACAAGTAACGTTGTCATCTTTAAAAGTTCTAATGGTACAAGAAAAGAAAAGTTGCACAATCAGCGCATGACTGTTTTACAACACAAACTTAATAATTGCATATCATTGCTAGTTATTGATTATTGATTGTGGATATTGTGGTGAGATCTAACTCAGGCGGTGTTTAGATGTTGGTTGCCTGATTGGCCTGTTCAGCCTCAGAGATAGAGACAGTGAAGACTCAGTCATAACGTCGGCTGGTCTTAAATCAGCGCTGGTGTAGCAGAAAGATGTGATGGTAAAAAGCTGTAGGCTTGTGGACCCTAAGTCTTCTTTCCTATGAGAATGAAGTGGGGGATTTTAGAGTGATTCCTACGTGTCAGTCAGCCTAGTTTAAGGTTCCTCTAAAGACACACATCTGCCCACTTCTGAGGTGGCACATACCCTGAAAACATGTTGTTGTTGGCATTACGGACTTTGTTGGTGCTAAAATAGACCCTTGGAATGGCTTCTAGTGCCATCATCATGGCCATGTTACGGTAAGGAAGATATGATCAACTGATCAACCCACAATGTTGTGATTTGGTTTGTTGATAGGGGCCTAAAACCTGTTGTTACAAGCCACAGAGAGTGTTCTGATAGCCTGTTAAGGTGTAGGCTTAAAGCAAAGTACATGTCTGACCGGACTGCAGGCCTTCTAGGCAGAGTTACAAAGAAAAAGCCACATCTTTCTCTGTCCAGTCCTATGTTCTTTTCCCCTAATCTTTTCTTTTTATTGGCCAGTCTTTTTCTTTGCAACTCTGCCTAGAAGGCCAGCATCCCGGAGTCGCCTCTTCACTGTTGACGTTGAAACTGGTGTTTTGCGGGTACTATTTAATGAAGCTGCCAGTTGAGGACTTGTGAGGCATCTGTTTCTCAAACTAGACACTAGGACTCTTATGTACTTGTCCTCTTGCTCAGTTGTGCACCGGGGCCTCCCACTCCTCTTTCTATTCTGGTTAGAGCCAGTTTGCGCTGTTCTGTGAAGGGAGTAGTACACAGTGTTGTATGAGATCTTCAGTTTCTTGCCAATTTCTCGCATGGAATAGCCTTTATTTCAAGAATAGACTGACAAGTTTTAGAAGAACGTTCTTTGTTTCTGGCCATTTTGAGCCTGTAATCGAACCCACAAATGCTGATGCTCCAGATACTCAACTAGTCTAAAGAAGGCCAGTTTTATTGCTTCTTTAATCAGCACAACAGTTTTCAGCTGTGCTAACATAATTGCAAAAGGGTTTTCTAATAATTAATTAGACTTTTCAAATGATAAACTTGGATTAGCTAACACAACGTGCCATTGGAACACAGGAGTGATGGTTGCTGATAATGGGCCTATGTATGTACGCCTATGTAGATATTCCATACAAAATCAGCCGTTTCCAGGTACAATAGTCATTTACAACATTAACAATGTCTACACTGTATCAATTTCTGATCAATTTGATGTTATTGCTTTTCTTTCAAAAACAAGGACATTTCTAAGTGACCCCAAACTTTTGAATATATGGCAGTGTACGCTTTGTGATGTATTGTTCAATCGTTGTACTATGTAATGTACATTTGTTTATTTACAATAGATTTGGCATATACTCTCAGATGTTCCTGGTGGGTGGTGGTGGGACGTGTATTTTATGAATCCTATTAAAATAAGAAACATTTGATGAGAAGAAGGAAGCTAAGATTCCTTTATTGTCCAAAACAAAGTCCAATGGAAATTCAGCTTCAGCTTTATGTTCAGGCACCTGCTTAGCCAGCCTGTCAGCAACTGCAGTAGGACCCCTTCTCAAAGCACAGGAAGCAGCATGCAAACTCTAGACACTATAGACTTGACTGTCAGCTCTACTTGCCAATACTCATAGTTGATAGTATAGCAATAAGAGTTGTAAGTGTAATTAATTAAATGCAACGCAATGGCAGGATATAGCAATACCTATCGGTAAGTATCAGTTCTAGTGCAGGTATTGAGCTGCCTTTGATACGGTGAGTGATGGGCCTACCTGATGAGATTGTATCTGAGGAGAAGGTTCGAACTCTCCTTCTGCATGTTGGCTGTTTACCTACATACTACAGTATGAGGGATGGGGTTTTCCAGAGCTCTAAGGTACTCCATGGAGTGCCCCTACCCTTATTTACACAGTTTATTTATCTTTCTGTCTTTGTCTCGCTCTTTGTTTCTGTCTGTTTCTTTACAATGAAAACGATACAAGGCAGAAAGGAAGCTGTCAACTGAGGAGGGAGTTTTACTCTGCATTCCTTCATCTGTTTCTCAGTCTCTCGCTCTCTCTTCATACACACACTTTTTCTTCTTGGAAGTTTTTGTCATTAAGTGTTCACAGCCAAACTATATGATTTAATTCACAACCACGTATGTGGACATGAGCTTAGGAATGTGTATCTATTGCCTATGAAGGTATATTACATTGCAAATACTGAAATCAACAAATGACTCCTGTGTAGAACAATGAATGCTGCCATGAAAGTGATTCTGCAGGATTACAGACAACCATGCATAAAGCCATGCAGACAACTCATTGTGACTTGTGTAGTAAGTAAATAGTAAGTAGCCTTGTCCAAGCCAGAACAGCCCATAGGCCATGAGTATATCAACCTGTTTCTCTACACTCTCGACTGCCCCCATAGGAGAACCCCTTTTGTTTCCATGTATAAACCGTTTTGGTTCCAGGTATAACCCTTTTGGTTCCCATGTAGAACCCTATGTAGAAAGGGTTCTACATGAAACCCAAAAGGGTCTACCTGAAACCAATAGAGTTCTACCTGGAACCAAAAAGGGTTCTTAGATAGCACATTTTTTCTAAGAGTGTATCGTATGGCAGCTTGATGTACAGGACACCTCCTGGACAGGACACTAGTCTATCTCCTGTTTCTATAGTGAGACAGCTTGATGTACAGTACACCTCCTGGACAGGACACTAGTCTGTCTCCTGTTTCTGTAGTGAGACAGCTTGATGTACAGGACACCCCCTGGACAGGACACTAGTCTGTCTCCTGTTTCTGTAGTGAGACAGCTTGATGTACAGGACACCTCCTGGACAGGACACTAGTCTGTCTCCTGTTTCTGTAGTGAGACAGCTTGATGTACAGGACACCCCCTGGACAGGACACTAGTCTGTCTCCTGTTTCTGTAGTGAGACAGCTTGATGTAGAGTACACCTCCTGGACAGGACACTAGTCTGTCTCCTGTTTCTGTAGTGAGACAGCTTGATGTACAGGACACCTCCTGGACAGGACACTAGTCTGTCTCCTGTTTCTGTAGTGAGACGGCTTGATGTAGAGTACACCCAATGGACAGGACACTAGTCTGTCTCCTGTTTCTGTAGTGAGACAGCTTGATGTAGAGTACACCCAATGGACAGGATGATTATTTGGCTTATATGGGATCACAATATCACCTAAACATTATATACTCTTTTGAGTGCTGTTATATCATTGTAATGTACAGTATAATAACTTTCTAATTTCAGTGTATCAGTGGATTTTCCTGTATATCACTTAGGTGTGGTTTATATAACTACTTTCTGGTAAAGACCTTTGGTGTGGTTTATTAATGTACTTCCTGGTAAAGACCTTTGGTGTGGTTTATTAATGTACTTCCTGGTAAAGACCTTTGGTGTGGTTTATATAACTACTTTCTGGTAAAGACCTTTGGTGTGGTTTATATAACTACTTTCTGGTAAAACCTTTGGTGTGGTTTATTAATGTACTTCCTGTATATCCCTTTGGTGTGGTTTATTAATGTACTTCCTGGTAAAGACCTTTGGTGTGGTTTATTAATGTACTTCCTGGTAAAGACCTTTGGTGTGGTTTATTAATGTACTTCCTGTATATCCCTTTGGTGTGGTTTATTAATGTACTTCCTGGTAAAACCTTTGGTGTGGTTTATTAATGTACTTCCTGGTAAAGACCTTTGGTGTGGTTTATTAATGTACTTCCTGGTAAAGACCTTTGGTGTGGTTTATTAATGTACTTCCTGGTAAAACCTTTGGTGTGGTTTATTAATGTACTTCCTGGTAAAGACCTTTGGTGTGGTTTATTAATGTACTTTCTGGTAAAACCTTTGGTGTGGTTTATTAATGTACTTCCTGTATATCCCTTTGGTGTGGTTTATTAATGTACTTCCTGGTAAAGACCTTTGGTGTGGTTTATTAATGTACTTCCTGGTAAAGACCTTTGGTGTGGTTTATTAATGTACTTTCTGGTAAAACCTTTGGTGTGGTTTATTAATGTACTTCCTGTATATCCCTTTGGTGTGGTTTATTAATGTACTTCCTGGTAAAGACCTTTGGTGTGGTTTATTAATGTACTTCCTGGTAAAGACCTTTGGTGTGGTTTATTAATGTACTTCCTGTATATCCCTTTGGTGTGGTTTATTAATGTACTTCCTGGTAAAACCTTTGGTGTGGTTTATTAATGTACTTCCTGGTAAAGACCTTTGGTGTGGTTTATTAATGTACTTCCTGGTAAAGACCTTTGGTGTGGTTTATTAATGTACTTCCTGGTAAAGACCTTTGGTGTGGTTTATTAATGTACTTTCTGGTAAAACCTTTGGTGTGGTTTATTAATGTACTTCCTGTATATCCCTTTGGTGTGGTTTATTAATGTACTTCCTGGTAAAGACCTTTGGTGTGGTTTATTAATGTACTTCCTGGTAAAGACCTTTGGTGTGGTTTATTAATGTACTTTCTGGTAAAACCTTTGGTGTGGTTTATTAATGTACTTCCTGTATATCCCTTTGGTGTGGTTTATTAATGTACTTCCTGGTAAAGACCTTTGGTGTGGTTTATTAATGTACTTCCTGGTAAAGACCTTTGGTGTGGTTTATTAATGTACTTCCTGTATATCCCTTTGGTGTGGTTTATTAATGTACTTCCTGGTAAAGACCTTTGGTGTGGTTTATTAATGTACTTCCTGGTAAAACCTTTGGTGTGGTTTATTAATGTACTTCCTGTATATCCCTTTGGTGTGGTTTATATAACTACTTTCTGGTAAAGACCTTTGGTGTGGTTTATTAATGTACTTCCTGGATATCCCTTTGGTGTGGTTTATTCATCTATTTCCTGGTTCAGTATAAAGGCTTTATGTCCCCAGTGACTAGACTATTATTAGCATCATACAACATTTACGGGGAAAATCCCATCTTCACATTGTGTTGACAAAACAGAACACAGCACACTCTAATGTGAGCAATGGATTTAGATTGCGTCAGGAATGACGGGCCTAGGATTCATGATACAGTGTATCCTTCTCTGGGTAACTGTGTGTGTGTGTGTGTGTGTGTGTGTGTGTGTGTGTGTGTGTGTGTGTGTGTGTGTGTGTGTGTGTGTGTGTGTGTGTGTGTGTGTGTGTGTGTGTGTGTGTGTGTGTGTGTGTGTGTGTGTGTGTGTGTGTTTGTACCAACAGAACCAGTTCTTTGCTGGATCATTATCCTATCTCAGGCTCATCTGTCAAAGTTACATAAGTATTTCCAAACTCCCCAAAAATTGTTGTTGGACCTGATTTGTTCTGTAACCACACCAAGTGTGAAGGGTCTGTAACCACACCAAGTGTGAAGGGTCTGTAACCCATTTGGGACACGGCATTGTGTGGGCCCCATGCAGGGGAGGGTTTCGGTTTCAATAAAAGAGCAATTATAAAAGTCAGTGTGTGTGTGTGTGTGTGTGTGTGTGTGTGTGTGTGTGTGTGTGTGTGTGTGTGTGTGTGTGTGTGTGTGTGTGTGTGTGGATAGATTATATCAGTCATCAGAATTGTTTTCTCAGTGTCAGTTTATTCAGTCATAGAACTTACAGAACTTGCATCATCAGCAATAAATAACTATTTATACTCAAAAACATTTTCCAGATAATGAATAATAAATATAAGTAAACTAAATAGATACTTTTTGATTCATGAAAAATAAATACTCTTAACAATGATAATATACCATTGAGTATTGTGTGTGATTTCATAGATTAAATAAATTAGAGGGCCAGTTGAGACACTTTGTATCGAGGAAATATGTCACTTCAATACATATCTCAACTGTGGCTTTGGTGGGGAAGTTTCCCCTAGGTACATACAGATCTAGGATCAGCTTCCCTTCCCACAATCCTAACCGTAACCATTAGTGGGGGAAATGCAAAACTGATCCAAGATCAGCATCTAGGGGTAACTTTACCCTACACCTAGCCTTCACACTAGACATGGTTGGTCATCTACATGATGTGTGATTTGAGCCTCTGGGCTTGCCGTCTCTTCCTAACCCAGTGTTTCCTAGCCCTAACCCAGTGTTTCCTAGCCCTAACCCAGTGTTTCCTAGCCCTAAGCCAGTGTTTCCTAACCCTGACCCAGTGTTTCCTAACCCTGACCCAGTGTTTCCTAGCCCTAACCCAGTGTTTCCTAGCCCTAACCCAGTGTTTCCTAAAACCTGTTCCTGGAAACCTAAAGGGGTTCAATCTTTTCATCATCAAGCCTTTAGCTGAATCAATCATTTTTTTCCCATGGATAATAGTTTGTTTAGGATGGCAAGTAGCCTAGCGGTTAGAGCGCTGGGCCAGTAACCGAAGGTCGCTGGTTTGAATACCCGAGACGACAAGGTGAAAAACCTGTCGATGTGTCCTTGAGCAAGGCACTTAACCCTAATTTGCTCCAGGGGCTGACCCTGTAGGTAGGCTGTCATTGTAAATAAAAATGTGTTCTTAAATGACTTGCCTAGTTAAATAAAGGTTAAAAAAGTTTCTCCCATGGATAATAGTTAGTTTCTCCCATGGATAATAGTTAGTTTCTCCCATGGATAATAGTTTGTAGATTGTTGGACTAGACGGTGAGGAAATGGATGAATAGGTGGAAAACAACTGACCCTTCACTAAGCCCCACCCCAGAAATTTGGGCAACCAATCACAGTCCTCCAATGGATTGCAACTGTTGTTGAGTCTGACACCTCGGACAAGCTCATGTTTAAATGAATGAAAGCCGTCAGTGCTATGGCAAAAAACAGAGTTTTCTTGAAAAAATTAACATTTAAATAATTTACCAGTGCACCAAGAGTACCTGCTATTGTGATTCCTGTAATGCAGAGCCTGTTGATGGAGTATTTTTTAATAATCTGATATTAAACTTTTGTTTCATTGTTTGCTAGCTCAGCTGGTTAGCTAGCTCTCAATCTCAATGGGATTTCGCCATTGTTTAGAAAGGAGAATTGGGCTTCCCTGGAAAACGTTGTCCGAGGTTGCAACAGTAACCAAGGCAGGCAGGGCTTATTAAAGGGTCAATTATACCTCATTCCCTGCAGGGAGCCAAGGTGTGGCTGGTTTGACATCTTAGCTGAGCTGTCATGTCTATTTATAAGTCTATTCTTAGGTGAATTGGCACCCCATACCCTATATACATATTTGTATTTATTTAAATGTAAGCTTTATTTAACTAGGCAAGTCAGTTAAGAACAATTGGTTATTTACAATGACGGCCTACACCGGCCAAACGCGGACGACGCTAGGCCAATTGTTTTCTCAGTGTCAGTTTATTCAGTCATAGAACTTACAGAACTTGCATCATCAGCAATAAATAACTATTTATACTCAAAAACATTTTCCAGATAATGAATAATAAATATAAGTAAACTAAATAGATACTTTTTGATTCATGAAAAATAAATACTCTTAACAATGATAATATACCATTGAGTATTGTGTGTGATTTCATAGATTAAATAAATTAGAGGGCCAGTTGAGACACTTTGTATCGAGGAAATATGTCACTTCAATATATATCTCAACTGTGGCTTTGGTGGGGAAGTTTCCCCTAGGTACATACAGATCTAGGATCAGCTTCCCTTCCCACAATCCTAACCGTAACCATTAGTGGGGGAAATGCAAAACTGATCCAAGATAAGCATCTAGGGGTAACTTTACCCTACACCTAGCCTTCACACTAGACATGGTTGGTCATCTACATGATGTGTGATTTGAGCCTCTGGGCTTGCCGTCTCTTCCTGCGGTTGTCCTTCTTTAGATGGATCTGATTGGCCAGTTTGGAGGCTTTCTCGTAAATGGTAATGAACTCGAACAGAGCCTTCCCCTGGACTGTGGTGTCACTGGTCTGAGATAGAAGATACAAGCATTAACTATCAGGTTATATGTTCATCAGGTGTCTCCATACAGTAGACTACACTACAGTCATGATGAGGGTATCTCCATACAGTAGACTACACTACAGTCATGATGAGGGTATCTCCATACAGTAGACTACACTACAGTCATGATGAGGGTATCTCCATACAGTAGACTACACTACAGTCATGATGAGGGTATCTCCATACAGTAGACTACACTACAGTCATGATGAGGGTATCTCCATACAGTAGACTACACTACAGTCATGATGAGGGTATCTCCATACAGTAGACTACATGACTGTAGTGTAGTCATGATGAGGGTAGCACAGTGCTATAAGAATATTAATCCAGAAAGCTGCTGATCAAAATGTTGCATAGCCCATGGGAGGTTTAATTCAAATTAACATAGCCTTCATGCCATTACAAAATGATGCATTGCGTTGTGGCTTCATTTGCTAAAATATTAAATGAAGATGTGAAACCTCACCATGATGGCCCAAAGGGTTAAATGAATGATTGATTGATTAATTCTGTGGAGGAAAGCTCACCTTGATGGCCCACAGGTTCTGCAGGTGTCTCCTCAGCTCAGGTATCCTCCCCAGGAAGTAGTGTTTCTGGAGCTTCTGGACCTTCCCCTGGACCTGGACCAGCCTCTCCCTCACTTCCTGGTCCACCGTCTGGTTCTGCATCTGGCTGAAGATACTCAGATACACGTCCAGAACCACACTCATCAACACCCTCCGCTCACTGTCCTGAGGGAGGGAGGGAGGGAGGGAGGGAGGGAGAAGACTTTTAATATCTTTAAACTTAGTTTTGTCTCCAGCCTAGCCCAAGGATAAGCAGTAGTTTCACATTTGTGATGTTAGCCTGAAAGGGATCACAATGTGCAGCAATATATCTTACCTCAAACGTGTCCTTGGGGAAAACAGGGTTTCCGTTGAACAGCTGGTCCTTGGAGATCTTCTGAAAGAGCAAGACATGTTGACAATCAGTGGTGTTGCTTTTCACCTTCAACTTGCTGCAGTTTATTTCATATAGTGGGCTCTTCTACCCCTAATCAACAGTATAGTGTCCGTCAGACCTGGGCTAAATACGTCAAATACTTTTAAATACTTCATTTAGTTTGTCCGGTACAATGTCAACAATGGAGTAGTCCTAAAAGTGCAAATTCAGATTTTTTTATATTTTTATTTAACTAGGCAAGTCAGTTAAGAACAAATTCTTATTTACAATGACGGCCCACGTACAGGGTCAGCCCCTGGAGCAAATTAGGGTTAAGTGCCTTGTTCAAGGACACGTCAGATGTTTGAAAGTATTTGAGCCAGGTCAGGTGTCTATAGGCCTACTGTCTGTCAGTCAGGAGAACCCCTGCTAGCCCAGTTAATAATGTGTATGATACTTACATAGTGGACCTTCAGTTTGTCTATGTTGTTCTTCATGTTCTTTGATGTGTACTGAGCAGCACTGCTCCATCCTAATGTCATCAAGCAGAAACACATCACAGCCCTTGACAACACATCCATGGCCCTCAACCTCACACTCAAGTTCCCTCAAAGCTCAATAGTCCTCAATCGGTGTACGGTATCTTAAGTCAAAGGTCTTGACTTAAGTTGACTTAACGAGACTGCCTTGTAGCTGACACTACCCTTGGTCTTCTGTGTCTGGCTGACTGATGCTGAGGTTAAGACAGACAAGTATTTATAGTGGAGGCAGAGGCAGAGAGAGAATTGAAGCGATGGAGGTGGGAGGTTGTGGGTTCCCTGACTTAGCGAGGTTTCCTTTAAATCACAAACCAACACACAGCCGCTCAATAACACCTTTTTTTGCAGCAGAGCATGGGGTCTTGGGTTGGAATCCCTAGGAAACAGGTAGTTTTGACGCATTCTGGGGAAGTTCTTTGGTGATGCAATAAAGTTCAGGTTGGTATGCATGGGTATGATGAGGAGGAAGAGGAGAAGGTAGGTGGGGAGGGGGTTGTCTGGGTTGAAGTCATCTTGTAATTAGGTGAAACAGGTGAAGAGCTTGTCTGTGTCTCAAATGGCCCCTATTCCCTAAATAGTGCACTACTTTTGACCAGAGCCATACGGACAGTTCATGATTAATGGTTCTAGTTGATCAACTAATGGAAGTAAAGTCAGGTGGTTGGTTGATGCCTGGTTTGATGTAATACTGAAACTAACACCAATGCCATCATGCTCTAATTAGTTACTGCCATAACTAATATATACCATCTAGTTGGTTCTGCCTCCCAAATGGCCCCTATTCCCTATGTAGTACACTACTTTGACCAGGACTGATAGGGTGCCATTTGGGATGCATCTCTAGTTTCTGCAGGCATAGCTCTCTTTCATCAGAATTCATAGGTTTGATAGACAGCTGAAAGTTGAATACATAGTCATAAGATACTCAAATAATATGAATAAATGTACACTGCATGACCAAAAGTATGTGGACACCTGCTCGTCAAACATCTTATTCAGAGATCATGGGCATTAATATGGAGTTGGTCCCCTCTTTGCTGATATAACAGCCTCCACTCTTCTTTGAAGGCTTTCCACTAGATGTTGGAACATTGCTGTGGGGACCTCTGTGTTAACACCTCTAGCTGCTTTCTGTCGTCATGACTGTAGTGTAGTCTACTGTATGGAGATACCCTCATCATGACTGTAGTGTAGTCTACTGTATGGAGATACCCTCATCATGACTGTAGTGTAGGTTACTGTATGGAGATACCCTCATCATGACTGTAGTGTAGTCTACTGTATGGAGATACCCTCATCATGACTGTGTGAAGGCTAGGTGTAGGGTAAAGTCACACCTGGTTACACATTTATTAAATGTATTTATTTAATCTATGAAATCACACACAATACTCAATGGTATATTATCATTGTTAAGAGTATTTATTTTTCATGAGTCAAAAGGAATCTATTTTGTTAATTAATATTTATTATTTATTATTTAGAAAATGCTTTTGTCTTGGAATATCAAGTTATTTCTTGCATATGACGCAAGTTCTGTAAGTTCTATGACTGAATAAACGGACATTAAGAAAACAGTTCGTTTGACTTATATAATCTTTCCACACACACACACCCTAGTCTATGTGTGGTGCTGTATGGAAATATCACACATTGGCTGACTGCTGTTTTATTGAGAGAGAGAGAGAGAGAGAGAGAGCGAGAGAGAGAGAGAGAGAGAGAGAGAGAGAGAGAGAGAGAGAGAGAGAGAGAGAGAGAGAGAGAGAGAGAGAGAGAGAGAGAGAGAGAGAGAGAGAGAGAGAGAGAGAGAATGGTGTCTTCCAAGTGTAGACACTCTACTGGTCAGGTCAAGATGATGACGTCTCTCTAAATGCATGTTGTGACTTCTGTTTAGACGACTGATGCTGTTGTCCAGAGGAAGGCTGTGAACGAGTTGAATGAGGTCTTCCAGAGAGCTTTCCAGCTGGGGAACATTCTCCATCAGAGAGCCGGGGACACCACACAGAGACCAGACAGAACCACCAACTGACTGACTGAAGTCAGAGGAGATGAAGACTACAGACTGTAATACATTAGGAAAGTGTGATGTCATTTCACTGCCGGTATCCACTTCAAGCACAAAACCCCTGGAAATAACAAAAACGCAACGCAACTATCATTTCATATGTTCCCTTAAATGGACGTGTTTTCATGAATTTAATGATATCATTTTGAAGTCAAAAACAGGAAGAAAGGTGTAAACAGTCACTTTCCAAACGAATACTTAACAACTGCCTCACAGCTTCCTCACCTACTGGTCACCATGCTTGTTCACAGTGCTTTTTATTTAACTTAAACATAATGTAATATATCTATTCTAAATTTGTTAAATGTAATAATGTGATGTTAGTATTTATAGAAGTGAATATTTAACTTTGTATGAAAGGAATTTCCATTGGTCTTTTGATAGTGGTAATGTTGTACTATTTGATTTGATATTATAGTTCAACATCAATGGATTTATATCCTAGGAATAAATTCTCCTGAAAATATATCCTGTTACATGTCTTGAGTCTGTTTCTTTTATCCAGTTTTCAATTAGGAATCGATGTTACTGAAGTGCCGTTATTTTCTTAGTTCTTAGACCTACTGTTGTTCTTAGAGGGATATTTGAATATTGGGTCAATTTCGTACATTTTCAACATCGGTTTTATTTCCCTGATGTGAATTCAATTGTGCCGAGTCACATTTTTTCAGATTGCGGTCCCGGAACTGTAAAGATGTGAAATCATTCATTCGGTGGTGTCCCGGGGTTCTGGAACTGTCAAGGTGAGATCATTCATTCGGTGGTGTCCCGGGGTTCTGGAACTGTAAAGGTGAGATCATTCATTCGGTGGTGTCCCAGGATGAGTGTGATGTAGGAACCTTTATTTCAGATCCCACATTTCCATTTTGCCACCTGACGTGTTATGGGGTTCAGTTGGCAGCCTACGCTGAAACCCCAACCAGTCACCCTTTCTGACGTAACAGATTGACACCCTCAACTGTAGAGGTGAACCATCTCTCTTTCATGGAAACTGACAAGCATATATCTGCACTAGCAATTGGCAACCAGCAACTAGCCTGAATAAGCAAAAGGGGTTCATGAAATAAACCATTTTCAATAGATAGTTCAATCAAACCACATTCTTTCAATATCAATAGTTGTTTGAAAGTGATGCCACTGTCCCACCTTTGAAAAAGCCTGGGTGTCAA
The DNA here is from genome assembly GCA_023634145.1 of Thymallus thymallus. Taxonomy (NCBI): domain Eukaryota; kingdom Metazoa; phylum Chordata; class Actinopteri; order Salmoniformes; family Salmonidae; genus Thymallus; species Thymallus thymallus. Next base: position 25,152,022 of record CM042420.1, read on the forward strand.
TGAAAGATTGCATCTAGCAACTGTACTAGCATTGGCAACTAGCATCTAGCAACACAGAAGTCTTCTAAGAAATGCACTATGACAGTGTAACTTCTAAGTGACATGACAGCCCAAGCCCCTTCCTGTTTCACACCACGTAGGGCCCATCTAAGATGACACCCTATTCCCTATATAGCGCACTACTTGGTCAAAAGAAAGAGAGAGAGAGAAAGAGAGGGAGACAGAGAGAGAAAGAGAGAGAGACAGAGAGAGAGAGACAGAGAGAGATACATTCTCCACTGCTCTGCTATCTGTGCCTCTATAATGCCAGCAGACACAATAAATTAACTTTGGCCGAGATGGCTATAAATACCCAGAGAAAGTAGATTTTCTTGCCCCACTAACAATAAATACACAATGCAGTGGTAAAATATGAACTATATGTAAACTATAGTTGATGATAATAAAATAGATTACAGTCAATGCACATCCTGGTCTTATTTCTCCAACATTTTAAGGAATTATGTTTTATTGGGAATATTATTGAATATTCTCTAAATATTGAAACATTTATGTGCATTATACATCATATGTACGTATGTAAACTATATTTACAAAAGTATGTGGACACCCCTTCAAATTAGTGGATTCGGCTATTTCAGCCACACCAGTTGATGACAGGTGTATAAAATCGAGCACACAGACATGCAATCTCCATTGACAAACATTGGCAGTAGAATGGCCTTACTGAAAAGCTCAGTGACTTTCAATGTGGCACCAACATAGGATGTCACGAACCAACAAGTCAGTTCGTCAAATTTTCTACCCTGCTAGAGCTGCCCCTGTCAACTGTAAGTGCTGTTATTGTGAAGTGGAAACGTCTAGGAGCAACAGTGGCTCAGCCAGGAAGTGGTAGGCCACACAAGCTCCCAGAATGGGACCACTGAGTGCTGAAGCGCTTAGCGTGTAAAAATCGCCTGTCCTCGGTTGCAACACTCACTACTGAGTTCAAAACTGCTTCTGGAAGCAAAATCAGCACAAGAAGTGTTCGTTGGGAGCTTCATGAAATGGGTTTCCATGGCCGAGCAGCCGCACACAAGACTAAGATCACTATGTGCACTGCCAAGCGTCGGCTGTAGTGGTGTAAAGCTCGCCGCCAGTGGAAACGCATCATCCTTCACCATCTGGCAGTCCAACGGACCAATCTGGGTTTGGCAGATGCCAGGAGAACGCTATATGCCCCAATGCATAGTGCAAACTGTAAAGTTTGGTGGAAGAGGAATAATGGTCTCGGGCTGTTTTTCATGGTTCGGGCCCCTTAGTTCCAGTGAAGGGAAATCTTAATGCTACAGCATACAATACATTTCTAGGTGATTCTGTGCTTCCAACTTTGTGGCAAAAATTTGGGGAAGGTCTTTCCTGTTCCAGCATGACAATGCTCCCGTGCACAAAGCGAGGTCCATACAGAAATGGTTTGTTGAGATCAGTGTGGAAGAACCTGACTGGCCTGCACAGAGCCCTAACCTCAACCCCATCGAACACCTTTGGGATGAATTGGAATGCAGACTGCGAGCCAGGCCTAACCGCCCAACATTAGTGCCCGACCTCACTAATGCTCTTGTGGCTGAATGGAAGCAAGTCCCCGCAGCAATATTCCAACATCTAGTGGAAAGCCTTCAAAGAAGAGTGGAGGCTGTTATATCAGCAAAGAGGGGACCAACTCCATATTAATGCCCATGATCTCTGAATAAGATGTTTGACGAGCAGGTGTCCACATACTTTTGGTCATGCAGTGTACATTTATTCATATTATTTGAGTATCTTATGACTATGTATTCAACTTTCAGCTGTCTATCAAACCTATGAATTCTGATGAAAGAGAGCTATGCCTGCAGAAACTAGAGATGCATCCCAAATGGCACCCTATCAGTCCTGGTCAAAGTAGTGCACTACATAGGGAATAGGGGCCATTTGGGAGGCAGAACCAACTAGATGGTATATATTAGTTATGGCAGTAACTAATTAGAGCATGATGGCATTGGTGTTAGTTTCAGTATTACATCAAACCAGGCATCAACCAACCACCTGACTTTACTTCCATTAGTTGATCAACTAGAACCATTAATCATGAACTGTCCGTATGGCTCTGGTCAAAAGTAGTGCACTATTTAGGGAATAGGGGCCATTTGAGACACAGACAAGCTCTTCACCTGTTTCACCTAATTACAAGATGACTTCAACCCAGACAACCCCCTCCCCACCTACCTTCTCCTCTTCCTCCTCATCATACCCATGCATACCAACCTGAACTTTATTGCATCACCAAAGAACTTCCCCAGAATGCGTCAAAACTACCTGTTTCCTAGGGATTCCAACCCAAGACCCCATGCTCTGCTGCAAAAAAAGGTGTTATTGAGCGGCTGTGTGTTGGTTTGTGATTTAAAGGAAACCTCGCTAAGTCAGGGAACCCACAACCTCCCACCTCCATCGCTTCAATTCTCTCTCTGCCTCTGCCTCCACTATAAATACTTGTCTGTCTTAACCTCAGCATCAGTCAGCCAGACACAGAAGACCAAGGGTAGTGTCAGCTACAAGGCAGTCTCGTTAAGTCAACTTAAGTCAAGACCTTTGACTTAAGATACCGTACACCGATTGAGGACTATTGAGCTTTGAGGGAACTTGAGTGTGAGGTTGAGGGCCATGGATGTGTTGTCAAGGGCTGTGATGTGTTTCTGCTTGATGACATTAGGATGGAGCAGTGCTGCTCAGTACACATCAAAGAACATGAAGAACAACATAGACAAACTGAAGGTCCACTATGTAAGTATCATACACATTATTAACTGGGCTAGCAGGGGTTCTCCTGACTGACAGACAGTAGGCCTATAGACACCTGACCTGGCTCAAATACTTTCAAACATCTGACGTGTCCTTGAACAAGGCACTTAACCCTAATTTGCTCCAGGGGCTGACCCTGTACGTGGGCCGTCATTGTAAATAAGAATTTGTTCTTAACTGACTTGCCTAGTTAAATAAAAATATAAAAAAATCTGAATTTGCACTTTTAGGACTACTCCATTGTTGACATTGTACCGGACAAACTAAATGAAGTATTTAAAAGTATTTGACGTATTTAGCCCAGGTCTGACGGACACTATACTGTTGATTAGGGGTAGAAGAGCCCACTATATGAAATAAACTGCAGCAAGTTGAAGGTGAAAAGCAACACCACTGATTGTCAACATGTCTTGCTCTTTCAGAAGATCTCCAAGGACCAGCTGTTCAACGGAAACCCTGTTTTCCCCAAGGACACGTTTGAGGTAAGATATATTGCTGCACATTGTGATCCCTTTCAGGCTAACATCACAAATGTGAAACTACTGCTTATCCTTGGGCTAGGCTGGAGACAAAACTAAGTTTAAAGATATTAAAAGTCTTCTCCCTCCCTCCCTCCCTCCCTCCCTCCCTCCCTCCCTCAGGACAGTGAGCGGAGGGTGTTGATGAGTGTGGTTCTGGACGTGTATCTGAGTATCTTCAGCCAGATGCAGAACCAGACGGTGGACCAGGAAGTGAGGGAGAGGCTGGTCCAGGTCCAGGGGAAGGTCCAGAAGCTCCAGAAACACTACTTCCTGTGGAGGATACCTGAGCTGAGGAGACACCTGCAGAACCTGTGGGCCATCAAGGTGAGCTTTCCTCCACAGAATTAATCAATCAATCATTCATTTAACCCTTTGGGCCATCATGGTGAGGTTTCACATCTTCATTTAATATTTTAGCAAATGAAGCCACAACGCAATGCATCATTTTGTAATGGCATGAAGGCTATGTTAATTTGAATTAAACCTCCCATGGGCTATGCAACATTTTGATCAGCAGCTTTCTGGATTAATATTCTTATAGCACTGTGCTACCCTCATCATGACTACACTACAGTCATGTAGTCTACTGTATGGAGATACCCTCATCATGACTGTAGTGTAGTCTACTGTATGGAGATACCCTCATCATGACTGTAGTGTAGTCTACTGTATGGAGATACCCTCATCATGACTGTAGTGTAGTCTACTGTATGGAGATACCCTCATCATGACTGTAGTGTAGTCTACTGTATGGAGATACCCTCATCATGACTGTAGTGTAGTCTACTGTATGGAGATACCCTCATCATGACTGTAGTGTAGTCTACTGTATGGAGACACCTGATGAACGTATAACCTGATAGTTAATGCTTGTATCTTCTATCTCAGACCAGTGACACCACAGTCCAGGGGAAGGCTCTGTTCGAGTTCATTACCATTTACGAGAAAGCCTCCAAACTGGCCAATCAGATCCATCTAAAGAAGGACAACCGCAGGAAGAGACGACAAGCCCAGAGGCTCAAATCACACATCATGTAGATGACCAACCATGTCTAGTGTGAAGGCTAGGTGTAGGGTAAAGTTACCCCTAGATGCTGATCTTGGATCAGTTTTGCATTTCCCCCACTAATGGTTACGGTTAGGATTGTGGGAAGGGAAGCTGATCCTAGATCTGTATGTACCTAGGGGAAACTTCCCCACCAAAGCCACAGTTGAGATATGTATTGAAGTGACATATTTCCTCGATACAAAGTGTCTCAACTGGCCCTCTAATTTATTTAATCTATGAAATCACACACAATACTCAATGGTATATTATCATTGTTAAGAGTATTTATTTTTCATGAATCAAAAAGTATCTATTTAGTTTACTTATATTTATTATTCATTATCTGGAAAATGTTTTTGAGTATAAATAGTTATTTATTGCTGATGATGCAAGTTCTGTAAGTTCTATGACTGAATAAACTGACACTGAGAAAACAATTGGCCTAGCGTCGTCCGCGTTTGGCCGGTGTAGGCCGTCATTGTAAATAACCAATTGTTCTTAACTGACTTGCCTAGTTAAATAAAGCTTACATTTAAATAAATACAAATATGTATATAGGGTATGGGGTGCCATTTGGGATGCTCACAAGATAACACCACAAGCCGTCCGTCCTCAGAAACAGCATTAAACCAAACACACTAACATAAATACTTGTATATATAAGTTTAAGATCAACGCTTATGTTTATCTGTCTTGTGTGATTAATTATGTTATATTGCTGTTATATGTTTCTTTATAGACCTTATCCAACTTTTTTTCTGGGAACATTAAAGTAATTATATTGAAAAAATATACACTCATTAACAATTCACCTAAGAATAGACTTATAAATAGACATGACAGCTCAGCTAAGATGCCAAACCAGCCACACCTTGGCTCCCTGCAGGGAATGAGGTATAATTGACCCTTTGCTAAGCCCCGCCTGCCTTGGTTACTGTTGCAACGTACAGACAACGCTTTCCCGGGTCCTGTCAGGTCCTGACTGAGGCCAGGTATCTTGAGTCCTCTAAGGGAGTCGAAAGGCCACAGTCAGTACCTGACAGCAGAGTTCTAGGAAACTCTATGCTGAGTTTGGTTAATCCCCAATTAGAGGCAGCTGCCTTGAGTTGGATCCTTGTGTATGTAGCGTTCTGTTCATACAGATTCTGATCCAAGATGGCGTAACAGTGCAGACGTGTTTTTATTTGTCCCGTCTCATGTCCTGTGTAAATAATTTGTAATTAGTCTTTCCATATATATTTTTTTGTTCCCGATTTACTTTCCTGCATGTTAACATCAGAAGCCTCCTCCCTAAGTTTGAATTTTTCACTGCTTTAGCACATTCCGCCAACCCTGATGTCCTAGCTGTGTCTGAATCCTGGCTCAGGAAGGCCACCAAAAATTCTGAAATTTCCATCCCCAACTACAATATGTCCCGTCAAGATAGAACTGCCAAAGGAGACGGAGTTGCAATCTACTGCATAGATAACCTGCAGAGTTCTGTCATATTGTCCAGGTGTGTGCCCAAACAGTTTGAGCTTCTACTCTTAAAAATCCACCTTTCCAGAAATAAGTCTCTCATTGAGACTGTTACAGACCCCCCTCAGCCCCCAGCTGTGCCCTGGACACCATATGTGAATTGATTGCCCCCCATCTATCTTCAGAGTTTGTACTGTTACGTGATTTAAACTGGGATATGCTTAACGCCCCGGCTGTTCTTCAATCTAAGATAGATGCCCTCAATCTCACACAAATTCTCAAGGAACCTACCAGGTACAACCCTAAATCCGTAAACATGGGCACCCTCATAGATATCATCCTAACTAACTTGCCCTCCAAATACACCTCCGCTGTCTTCAACCAGGATCTCAGCGATCACTGCCTCATTGCCTGCGTCCTTAATGGGTCTGCGGTCAAACGACCACCCCTTATCACTGTCAAACACTCCCTAAAACACTTCTGCGAGCAGGCCTTTCTAATCGATCTGGCCCGGGTATCCTGGAAGGATATTGACCTCATCCCGTCAGTAGAGGATGCCAGGTTGTTCTTTAAAAGTGCTTTCTCACCATCCTAAATAAGCATGCCTCATTCAAAAAATGTAGAACTAAGAACAGATATAGCCCTTGGTTCACCCCAGACATGACTGCCTTTGACCAACACAAAAACATCCTGTGGCGCACTGCATTAGCATCGAATAGCCCCCGCGATATGCAACTTTTCAGGGAAACCAGCAACAAATATACACAGTCAGTTAGAAAAGCAAAGGCCAGCTTTTTCAAACAGAAATGTGCATCCTGTAGTACTAATTCCAAAAAGTTCTGGGACACTGTAAAGTCCATGGAGAATAAGAGCATCTCCTCCCAGTTGCATTTTGCTACGGCTGGCCATGCTTTCCACCTGGCAACCTCTACCCCGGCCAACAGCTCTGTACCCCCCACAGCAATGATGTCGCTCTCGCTGCTGGTGACTCTCTGATCCATCTCTACGCAGACGACACCATTCTGTATACATCTGGCCCCTCTTTAGACACTGTGTTAACTAACCTTCAAACAAGCTTCAATGCCATACAACACTCCTTCCGTGGCCTCCAACTGCTCTTAAATGCTAGTAAGACTAAATGCATGCTTTTCAATAGAACGTTGCCCGCACCCGCCCACCGGACTATCATCACTACTCTCGACGGGTCTGACTTAGAATACGTGGACACCTACAAATAACTAGGCATCTGGTTAGACTGTAAACTCAACTTCCAGACTCACATTAACCATTTTATTTTTTTTATTTTTTTTATTCACCGTTATTTAACCAGGTAGGTCAGTTGAGAACAAGTTCTCATTTGCAACTGCGACCTGGCCAAGACAAAGCAAAGCAGTGCGACAAAAACAACAACACAGAGTTACACAGTAAACAAACATAGTCAAAAACACAATAGAAAATCTATATACAGAGTGCAATCATCTCCAATCCAAAATCTCCAATCCAAAATTAAATCTAGAATCGGCTTCCTATTTCGCAACAAAGCCTCCTTCACTCATGCTGCCAAACATGCCCTTGTAAAACTTACCATCCTACCGATCCTTGACTTCGGCGATGTCATTTACAAAATAGCCTCCAACACTCTACTTAGCAAATTGGATGTAGTCTATCACAGTGCCATCCGTTTTGTTACCAAAGCCCCATATACTACCCACCACTGCGACCTGTATGCTCTCGTTGGCTGGCCTTCATTATATATTCGTCGCCAAACCCACTGGCTCCAGGTCATCTATAAGTCTTTATTAGGTAAATCCCCGCCTTATCTCAGCTCGCTGGTCACCATAGCAATACCTACCCGTAGCATGCGCTCCAGCAGGTATATCTCACTGGTCACCCCCAAAGCCAACACCTCCTTTGGCCGCCATTCCTTCCAGTTCTCTGCTGCCAATAACTGGAACGAATTGCAAAAATCCTTGAAGCTAGAGGTTCCTATCTCCCTCACTAACTTTAAGCATCAGCTGTCAAAGCTGCTTATCGATCACTGCACCTGTATATAGCCCTTCTGTAAACAGCCCACACTACTACCTCATCCTGTATATAGCCCTTCTGTAAATAGCCCACACTACTACCTCATCCTGTATATAGCCCTTCTGTAAATAGCCCACACTACTACCTCATCCTGTATACAGCCCTTCTGTAAATAGCCCACACTACTACCTCATCCTGTATATAGCCCTTCTGTAAATAGCCCACACTACTACCTCATCCTGTATATAGCCCTTCTGTAAATAGCCCACACTACTACCTCATCCTGTATATAGCCCTTCTGTAAATAGCCCACACTACTACCTCATCCTGTATATAGCCCTTCTGTAAATAGCCCATCCTACTACCTCATCCTGTATATAGCCCTTCTGTAAATAGCCCACACTACTACCTCATCCTGTATATAGCCCTTCTGTAAATAGCCCATCCTACTACCTCATCCTGTATATAGCCCTTCTGTAAATAGCCCACACTACTACCTCATCCTGTATATAGCCCTTCTGTAAATAGCCCACACTACTACCTCATCCTGTATATAGCCCTTCTGTAAATAGCCCACACTACTACCTCATCCTGTATACAGCCCTTCTGTAAATAGCCCACACTACTACCTCATCCTGTATACAGCCCTTCTGTAAATAGCCCACACTACTACCTCATCCTGTATACAGCCCTTCTGTAAATAGCCCACACTACTACCTCATCCTGTATATAGCCCTTCTGTAAATAGCCCACACTACTACCTCATCCTGTATATAGCCCTTCTGTAAATAGCCCACACTACTACCTCATCCCCATATTTATTTTTTTAACTTCCGCTCAATTTTGCACTCCAGTATCTCTATTTGCACATCATCATTTGCACATTCCATCATTCCAGTGTTAATGCTAATCTGTAATTTATTTCACCACTATGGTCTATTTATTGTCCTACCTCCTAACCTTACTGCATTTTGCACTACATTTTGCACTCTGTATATAGATTCTCTATTGTGTTATTGACTGTACGTTTGTTTATTCTCGTGTGTAACTCTGTGTTGTTTTTTGTCTCACTGCTTTGCTTTATCTTGGCCAGGTCACAGTTGTAAATGAGAACTTGTTCTCAACTGACCTACCTGGTTAAATAAAGGTGGAATAAAGAGAGAAAATACCTGCGCATGGTACTGCCTCTTGTTAGTTCCTCAAGTGTAAGTATTAGTTAGATACATTACAGCTCGTGTGGCAACCTTTTGTTTTTGTAGAACGGCTGCGTGTATTATACTTTACACTGGAACTCAACAGATATAATCTTGTCAGTTTCCATGAGAGAGAAATGGTTAGTCTCTAGGTTTGAGGGTGTCAGTCTGTCACCTCAGAAAGGACGACAGGTTGGGGTTTCTGTGCAGGCCGGCCGCACAACCCCATAACACGACAGGTGGAAACACGGAAAGGTGGAATCTGAAATAAAGGTTCCTACATCACACTCATCCTGGGACACCACCGAATGAATGATCTCACCTTTACAGTTCCAGAACCCCGGGACACCACCGAATGAATGATCTCACCTTGACAGTTCCAGAACCCCGGGACACCACCGAATGAATGATTTCACATCTTTACAGTTCCGGGACCGCAATCTGAAAAAATGTGACTCGGCACAATTGAATTCACATCAGGGAAATAAAACCGATGTTGAAAATGTACGAAATTGACCCAATATTCAAATATCCCTCTAAGAACAACAGTAGGTCTAAGAACTAAGAAAATAACGGCACTTCAGTAACATCGATTCCTAATTGAAAACTGGATAAAAGAAACAGACTCAAGACATGTAACAGGATATATTTTCAGGAGAATTTATTCCTAGGATATAAATCCATTGATGTTGAACTATAATATCAAATCAAATAGTACAACATTACCACTATCAAAAGACCAATGGAAATTCCTTTCATACAAAGTTAAATATTCACTTCTATAAATACTAACATCACATTATTACATTTAACAAATTTAGAATAGATATATTACATTATGTTTAAGTTAAATAAAAAGCACTGTGAACAAGCATGGTGACCAGTAGGTGAGGAAGCTGTGAGGCAGTTGTTAAGTATTCGTTTGGAAAGTGACTGTTTACACCTTTCTTCCTGTTTTTGACTTCAAAATGATATCATTAAATTCATGAAAACACGTCCATTTAAGGGAACATATGAAATGATAGTTGCGTTGCGTTTTTGTTATTTCCAGGGGTTTTGTGCTTGAAGTGGATACCGGCAGTGAAATGACATCACACTTTCCTAATGTATTACAGTCTGTAGTCTTCATCTCCTCTGACTTCAGTCAGTCAGTTGGTGGTTCTGTCTGGTCTCTGTGTGGTGTCCCCGGCTCTCTGATGGAGAATGTTCCCCAGCTGGAAAGCTCTCTGGAAGACCTCATTCAACTCGTTCACAGCCTTCCTCTGGACAACAGCATCAGTCGTCTAAACAGAAGTCACAACATGCATTTAGAGAGACGTCATCATCTTGACCTGACCAGTAGAGTGTCTACACTTGGAAGACACCATTCTCTCTCTCTCTCTCTCTCTCTCTCTCTCTCTCTCTCTCTCTCTCTCTCTCTCTCTCTCTCTCTCTCTCTCTCTCTCTCTCTCTCTCTCTCTCTCTCGCTCTCTCTCTCTCTCTCTCTCTCTCTCTCTCAATAAAACAGCAGTCAGCCAATGTGTGATATTTCCATACAGCACCACACATAGACTAGGGTGTGTGTGTGTGGAAAGATTATATAAGTCAAACGAACTGTTTTCTTAATGTCCGTTTATTCAGTCATAGAACTTACAGAACTTGCGTCATATGCAAGAAATAACTTGATATTCCAAGACAAAAGCATTTTCTAAATAATAAATAATAAATATTAATTAACAAAATAGATTCCTTTTGACTCATGAAAAATAAATACTCTTAACAATGATAATATACCATTGAGTATTGTGTGTGATTTCATAGATTAAATAAATACATTTAATAAATGTGTAACCAGGTGTGACTTTACCCTACACCTAGCCTTCACACAGTCATGATGAGGGTATCTCCATACAGTAGACTACACTACAGTCATGATGAGGGTATCTCCATACAGTAACCTACACTACAGTCATGATGAGGGTATCTCCATACAGTAGACTACACTACAGTCATGATGAGGGTATCTCCATACAGTAGACTACACTACAGTCATGACGACAGAAAGCAGCTAGAGGTGTTAACACAGAGGTCCCCACAGCAATGTTCCAACATCTAGTGGAAAGCCTTCAAAGAAGAGTGGAGGCTGTTATATCAGCAAAGAGGGGACCAACTCCATATTAATGCCCATGATCTCTGAATAAGATGTTTGACGAGCAGGTGTCCACATACTTTTGGTCATGCAGTGTACATTTATTCATATTATTTGAGTATCTTATGACTATGTATTCAACTTTCAGCTGTCTATCAAACCTATGAATTCTGATGAAAGAGAGCTATGCCTGCAGAAACTAGAGATGCATCCCAAATGGCACCCTATCAGTCCTGGTCAAAGTAGTGCACTACATAGGGAATAGGGGCCATTTGGGAGGCAGAACCAACTAGATGGTATATATTAGTTATGGCAGTAACTAATTAGAGCATGATGGCATTGGTGTTAGTTTCAGTATTACATCAAACCAGGCATCAACCAACCACCTGACTTTACTTCCATTAGTTGATCAACTAGAACCATTAATCATGAACTGTCCGTATGGCTCTGGTCAAAAGTAGTGCACTATTTAGGGAATAGGGGCCATTTGAGACACAGACAAGCTCTTCACCTGTTTCACCTAATTACAAGATGACTTCAACCCAGACAACCCCCTCCCCACCTACCTTCTCCTCTTCCTCCTCATCATACCCATGCATACCAACCTGAACTTTATTGCATCACCAAAGAACTTCCCCAGAATGCGTCAAAACTACCTGTTTCCTAGGGATTCCAACCCAAGACCCCATGCTCTGCTGCAAAAAAAGGTGTTATTGAGCGGCTGTGTGTTGGTTTGTGATTTAAAGGAAACCTCGCTAAGTCAGGGAACCCACAACCTCCCACCTCCATCGCTTCAATTCTCTCTCTGCCTCTGCCTCCACTATAAATACTTGTCTGTCTTAACCTCAGCATCAGTCAGCCAGACACAGAAGACCAAGGGTAGTGTCAGCTACAAGGCAGTCTCGTTAAGTCAACTTAAGTCAAGACCTTTGACTTAAGATACCGTACACCGATTGAGGACTATTGAGCTTTGAGGGAACTTGAGTGTGAGGTTGAGGGCCATGGATGTGTTGTCAAGGGCTGTGATGTGTTTCTGCTTGATGACATTAGGATGGAGCAGTGCTGCTCAGTACACATCAAAGAACATGAAGAACAACATAGACAAACTGAAGGTCCACTATGTAAGTATCATACACATTATTAACTGGGCTAGCAGGGGTTCTCCTGACTGACAGACAGTAGGCCTATAGACACCTGACCTGGCTCAAATACTTTTAAACATCTGACGTGTCCTTGAACAAGGCACTTAACCCTAATTTGCTCCAGGGGCTGACCCTGTACGTGGGCCGTCATTGTAAATAAGAATTTGTTCTTAACTGACTTGCCTAGTTAAATAAAAATATAAAAAAATCTGAATTTGCACTTTTAGGACTACTCCATTGTTGACATTGTACCGGACAAACTAAATGAAGTATTTAAAAGTATTTGACGTATTTAGCCCAGGTCTGACGGACACTATACTGTTGATTAGGGGTAGAAGAGCCCACTATATGAAATAAACTGCAGCAAGTTGAAGGTGAAAAGCAACACCACTGATTGTCAACATGTCTTGCTCTTTCAGAAGATCTCCAAGGACCAGCTGTTCAACGGAAACCCTGTTTTCCCCAAGGACACGTTTGAGGTAAGATATATTGCTGCACATTGTGATCCCTTTCAGGCTAACATCACAAATGTGAAACTACTGCTTATCCTTGGGCTAGGCTGGAGACAAAACTAAGTTTAAAGATATTAAAAGTCTTCTCCCTCCCTCCCTCCCTCCCTCCCTCCCTCAGGACAGTGAGCGGAGGGTGTTGATGAGTGTGGTTCTGGACGTGTATCTGAGTATCTTCAGCCAGATGCAGAACCAGACGGTGGACCAGGAAGTGAGGGAGAGGCTGGTCCAGGTCCAGGGGAAGGTCCAGAAGCTCCAGAAACACTACTTCCTGGGGAGGATACCTGAGCTGAGGAGACACCTGCAGAACCTGTGGGCCATCAAGGTGAGCTTTCCTCCACAGAATTAATCAATCAATCATTCATTTAACCCTTTGGGCCATCATGGTGAGGTTTCACATCTTCATTTAATATTTTAGCAAATGAAGCCACAACGCAATGCATCATTTTGTAATGGCATGAAGGCTATGTTAATTTGAATTAAACCTCCCATGGGCTATGCAACATTTTGATCAGCAGCTTTCTGGATTAATATTCTTATAGCACTGTGCTACCCTCATCATGACTACACTACAGTCATGTAGTCTACTGTATGGAGATACCCTCATCATGACTGTAGTGTAGTCTACTGTATGGAGATACCCTCATCATGACTGTAGTGTAGTCTACTGTATGGAGATACCCTCATCATGACTGTAGTGTAGTCTACTGTATGGAGATACCCTCATCATGACTGTAGTGTAGTCTACTGTATGGAGATACCCTCATCATGACTGTAGTGTAGTCTACTGTATGGAGATACCCTCATCATGACTGTAGTGTAGTCTACTGTATGGAGACACCTGATGAACGTATAACCTGATAGTTAATGCTTGTATCTTCTATCTCAGACCAGTGACACCACAGTCCAGGGGAAGGCTCTGTTCGAGTTCATTACCATTTACGAGAAAGCCTCCAAACTGGCCAATCAGATCCATCTAAAGAAGGACAACCGCAGGAAGAGACGACAAGCCCAGAGGCTCAAATCACACATCATGTAGATGACCAACCATGTCTAGTGTGAAGGCTAGGTGTAGGGTAAAGTTACCCCTAGATGCTGATCTTGGATCAGTTTTGCATTTCCCCCACTAATGGTTACGGTTAGGATTGTGGGAAGGGAAGCTGATCCTAGATCTGTATGTACCTAGGGGAAACTTCCCCACCAAAGCCACAGTTGAGATATGTATTGAAGTGACATATTTCCTCGATACAAAGTGTCTCAACTGGCCCTCTAATTTATTTAATCTATGAAATCACACACAATACTCAATGGTATATTATCATTGTTAAGAGTATTTATTTTTCATGAATCAAAAAGTATCTATTTAGTTTACTTATATTTATTATTCATTATCTGGAAAATGTTTTTGAGTATAAATAGTTATTTATTGCTGATGATGCAAGTTCTGTAAGTTCTATGACTGAATAAACTGACACTGAGAAAACAATTGGCCTAGCGTCGTCCGCGTTTGGCCGGTGTAGGCCGTCATTGTAAATAACCAATTGTTCTTAACTGACTTGCCTAGTTAAATAAAGCTTACATTTAAATAAATACAAATATGTATATAGGGTATGGGGTGCCATTTGGGATGCTCACAAGATAACACCACAAGCCGTCCGTCCTCAGAAACAGCATTAAACCAAACACACTAACATAAATACTTGTATATATAAGTTTAAGATCAACGCTTATGTTTATCTGTCTTGTGTGATTAATTATGTTATATTGCTGTTATATGTTTCTTTATAGACCTTATCCAACTTTTTTTCTGGGAACATTAAAGTAATTATATTGAAAAAATATACACTCATTAACAATTCACCTAAGAATAGACTTATAAATAGACATGACAGCTCAGCTAAGATGCCAAACCAGCCACACCTTGGCTCCCTGCAGGGAATGAGGTATAATTGACCCTTTGCTAAGCCCCGCCTGCCTTGGTTACTGTTGCAACGTACAGACAACGCTTTCCCGGGTCCTGTCAGGTCCTGACTGAGGCCAGGTATCTTGAGTCCTCTAAGGGAGTCGAAAGGCCACAGTCAGTACCTGACAGCAGAGTTCTAGGAAACTCTATGCTGAGTTTGGTTAATCCCCAATTAGAGGCAGCTGCCTTGAGTTGGATCCTTGTGTATGTAGCGTTCTGTTCATACAGATTCTGATCCAAGATGGCGTAACAGTGCAGACGTGTTTTTATTTGTCCCGTCTCATGTCCTGTGTAAATAATTTGTAATTAGTCTTTCCATATATATTTTTTTGTTCCCGATTTACTTCTGTAACCGTAAGAGCCTTGGTTTCCTGCATGTTAACATCAGAAGCCTCCTCCCTAAGTTTGAATTTTTCACTGCTTTAGCACATTCCGCCAACCCTGATGTCCTAGCTGTGTCTGAATCCTGGCTCAGGAAGGCCACCAAAAATTCTGAAATTTCCATCCCCAACTACAATATGTCCCGTCAAGATAGAACTGCCAAAGGAGACGGAGTTGCAATCTACTGCATAGATAACCTGCAGAGTTCTGTCATATTGTCCAGGTGTGTGCCCAAACAGTTTGAGCTTCTACTCTTAAAAATCCACCTTTCCAGAAATAAGTCTCTCATTGAGACTGTTACAGACCCCCCTCAGCCCCCAGCTGTGCCCTGGACACCATATGTGAATTGATTGCCCCCCATCTATCTTCAGAGTTTGTACTGTTACGTGATTTAAACTGGGATATGCTTAACGCCCCGGCTGTTCTTCAATCTAAGATAGATGCCCTCAATCTCACACAAATTCTCAAGGAACCTACCAGGTACAACCCTAAATCCGTAAACATGGGCACCCTCATAGATATCATCCTAACTAACTTGCCCTCCAAATACACCTCCGCTGTCTTCAACCAGGATCTCAGCGATCACTGCCTCATTGCCTGCGTCCTTAATGGGTCTGCGGTCAAACGACCACCCCTTATCACTGTCAAACACTCCCTAAAACACTTCTGCGAGCAGGCCTTTCTAATCGATCTGGCCCGGGTATCCTGGAAGGATATTGACCTCATCCCGTCAGTAGAGGATGCCAGGTTGTTCTTTAAAAGTGCTTTCTCACCATCCTAAATAAGCATGCCTCATTCAAAAAATGTAGAACTAAGAACAGATATAGCCCTTGGTTCACCCCAGACATGACTGCCTTTGACCAACACAAAAACATCCTGTGGCGCACTGCATTAGCATCGAATAGCCCCCGCGATATGCAACTTTTCAGGGAAACCAGCAACAAATATACACAGTCAGTTAGAAAAGCAAAGGCCAGCTTTTTCAAACAGAAATGTGCATCCTGTAGTACTAATTCCAAAAAGTTCTGTGACACTGTAAAGTCCATGGAGAATAAGAGCATCTCCTCCCAGTTGCATTTTGCTACGGCTGGCCATGCTTTCCACCTGGCAACCTCTACCCCGGCCAACAGCTCTGTACCCCCCACAGCAATGATGTCGCTCTCGCTGCTGGTGACTCTCTGATCCATCTCTACGCAGACGACACCATTCTGTATACATCTGGCCCCTCTTTAGACACTGTGTTAACTAACCTTCAAACAAGCTTCAATGCCATACAACACTCCTTCCGTGGCCTCCAACTGCTCTTAAATGCTAGTAAGACTAAATGCATGCTTTTCAATAGAACGTTGCCCGCACCCGCCCACCGGACTATCATCACTACTCTCGACGGGTCTGACTTAGAATACGTGGACACCTACAAATAACTAGGCATCTGGTTAGACTGTAAACTCAACTTCCAGACTCACATTAACCATTTTATTTTTTTTATTTTTTTTATTCACCGTTATTTAACCAGGTAGGTCAGTTGAGAACAAGTTCTCATTTGCAACTGCGACCTGGCCAAGACAAAGCAAAGCAGTGCGACAAAAACAACAACACAGAGTTACACAGTAAACAAACATAGTCAAAAACACAATAGAAAATCTATATACAGAGTGCAATCATCTCCAATCCAAAATCTCCAATCCAAAATTAAATCTAGAATCGGCTTCCTATTTCGCAACAAAGCCTCCTTCACTCATGCTGCCAAACATGCCCTTGTAAAACTTACCATCCTACCGATCCTTGACTTCGGCGATGTCATTTACAAAATAGCCTCCAACACTCTACTTAGCAAATTGGATGTAGTCTATCACAGTGCCATCCGTTTTGTTACCAAAGCCCCATATACTACCCACCACTGCGACCTGTATGCTCTCGTTGGCTGGCCTTCATTATATATTCGTCGCCAAACCCACTGGCTCCAGGTCATCTATAAGTCTTTATTAGGTAAATCCCCGCCTTATCTCAGCTCGCTGGTCACCATAGCAATACCTACCCGTAGCATGCGCTCCAGTAGGTATATCTCACTGGTCACCCCCAAAGCCAACACCTCCTTTGGCCGCCATTCCTTCCAGTTCTCTGCTGCCAATAACTGGAACGAATTGCAAAAATCCTTGAAGCTAGAGGTTCCTATCTCCCTCACTAACTTTAAGCATCAGCTGTCAAAGCTGCTTATCGATCACTGCACCTGTATATAGCCCTTCTGTAAACAGCCCACACTACTACCTCATCCTGTATATAGCCCTTCTGTAAATAGCCCACACTACTACCTCATCCTGTATATAGCCCTTCTGTAAATAGCCCACACTACTACCTCATCCTGTATACAGCCCTTCTGTAAATAGCCCACACTACTACCTCATCCTGTATACAGCCCTTCTGTAAATAGCCCACACTACTACCTCATCCTGTATACAGCCCTTCTGTAAATAGCCCACACTACTACCTCATCCTGTATATAGCCCTTCTGTAAATAGCCCACACTACTACCTCATCCTGTATACAGCCCTTCTGTAAATAGCCCACACTACTACCTCATCCTGTATATAGCCCTTCTGTAAATAGCCCACACTACTACCTCATCCTGTATATAGCCCTTCTGTAAATAGCCCACACTACTACCTCATCCTGTATATAGCCCTTCTGTAAATAGCCCACACTACTACCTCATCCTGTATATAGCCCTTCTGTAAATAGCCCATCCTACTACCTCATCCTGTATATAGCCCTTCTGTAAATAGCCCACACTACTACCTCATCCTGTATATAGCCCTTCTGTAAATAGCCCATCCTACTACCTCATCCTGTATATAGCCCTTCTGTAAATAGCCCACACTACTACCTCATCCTGTATACAGCCCTTCTGTAAATAGCCCACACTACTACCTCATCCTGTATACAGCCCTTCTGTAAATAGCCCACACTACTACCTCATCCTGTATACAGCCCTTCTGTAAATAGCCCACACTACTACCTCATCCTGTATATAGCCCTTCTGTAAATAGCCCACACTACTACCTCATCCTGTATACAGCCCTTCTGTAAATAGCCCACACTACTACCTCATCCTGTATATAGCCCTTCTGTAAATAGCCCACACTACTACCTCATCCTGTATACAGCCCTTCTGTAAATAGCCCACACTACTACCTCATCCTGTATACAGCCCTTCTGTAAATAGCCCACACTACTACCTCATCCTGTATACAGCCCTTCTGTAAATAGCCCACACTACTACCTCATCCTGTATATAGCCCTTCTGTAAATAGCCCACACTACTACCTCATCCTGTATATAGCCCTTCTGTAAATAGCCCACACTACTACCTCATCCCCATATTTATTTTTTTAACTTCCGCTCAATTTTGCACTCCAGTATCTCTATTTGCACATCATCATTTGCACATTCCATCATTCCAGTGTTAATGCTAATCTGTAATTTATTTCACCACTATGGTCTATTTATTGTCCTACCTCCTAACCTTACTGCATTTTGCACTACATTTTGCACTCTGTATATAGATTCTCTATTGTGTTATTGACTGTACGTTTGTTTATTCTCGTGTGTAACTCTGTGTTGTTTTTTGTCTCACTGCTTTGCTTTATCTTGGCCAGGTCACAGTTGTAAATGAGAACTTGTTCTCAACTGACCTACCTGGTTAAATAAAGGTGGAATAAAGAGAGAAAATACCTGCGCATGGTACTGCCTCTTGTTAGTTCCTCAAGTGTAAGTATTAGTTAGATACATTACAGCTCGTGTGGCAACCTTTTGTTTTTGTAGAACGGCTGCGTGTATTATACTTTACACTGGAACTCAACAGATATAATCTTGTCAGTTTCCATGAGAGAGAAATGGTTAGTCTCTAGGTTTGAGGGTGTCAGTCTGTCACCTCAGAAAGGACGACAGGTTGGGGTTTCTGTGCAGGCCGGCCGCACAACCCCATAACACGACAGGTGGAAACACGGAAAGGTGGAATCTGAAATAAAGGTTCCTACATCACACTCATCCTGGGACACCACCGAATGAATGATCTCACCTTTACAGTTCCAGAACCCCGGGACACCACCGAATGAATGATCTCACCTTGACAGTTCCAGAACCCCGGGACACCACCGAATGAATGATTTCACATCTTTACAGTTCCGGGACCGCAATCTGAAAAAATGTGACTCGGCACAATTGAATTCACATCAGGAAAATAAAACCGATGTTGAAAATGTACGAAATTGACCCAATATTCAAATATCCCTCTAAGAACAACAGTAGGTCTAAGAACTAAGAAAATAACGGCACTTCAGTAACATCGATTCCTAATTGAAAACTGGATAAAAGAAACAGACTCAAGACATGTAACAGGATATATTTTCAGGAGAATTTATTCCTAGGATATAAATCCATTGATGTTGAACTATAATATCAAATCAAATAGTACAACATTACCACTATCAAAAGACCAATGGAAATTCCTTTCATACAAAGTTAAATATTCACTTCTATAAATACTAACATCACATTATTACATTTAACAAATTTAGAATAGATATATTACATTATGTTTAAGTTAAATAAAAAGCACTGTGAACAAGCATGGTGACCAGTAGGTGAGGAAGCTGTGAGGCAGTTGTTAAGTATTCGTTTGGAAAGTGACTGTTTACACCTTTCTTCCTGTTTTTGACTTCAAAATGATATCATTAAATTCATGAAAACACGTCCATTTAAGGGAACATATGAAATGATAGTTGCGTTGCGTTTTTGTTATTTCCAGGGGTTTTGTGCTTGAAGTGGATACCGGCAGTGAAATGACATCACACTTTCCTAATGTATTACAGTCTGTAGTCTTCATCTCCTCTGACTTCAGTCAGTCAGTTGGTGGTTCTGTCTGGTCTCTGTGTGGTGTCCCCGGCTCTCTGATGGAGAATGTTCCCCAGCTGGAAAGCTCTCTGGAAGACCTCATTCAACTCGTTCACAGCCTTCCTCTGGACAACAGCATCAGTCGTCTAAACAGAAGTCACAACATGCATTTAGAGAGACGTCATCATCTTGACCTGACCAGTAGAGTGTCTACACTTGGAAGACACCATTCTCTCTCTCTCTCTCTCTCTCTCTCTCTCTCTCTCTCTCTCTCTCTCTCTCTCTCTCTCTCTCTCTCTCTCTCTCTCTCTCTCTCTCTCTCTCTCTCGCTCTCTCTCTCTCTCTCTCTCTCTCTCTCTCTCTCTCTCTCTCAATAAAACAGCAGTCAGCCAATGTGTGATATTTCCATACAGCACCACACATAGACTAGGGTGTGTGTGTGTGGAAAGATTATATAAGTCAAACGAACTGTTTTCTTAATGTCCGTTTATTCAGTCATAGAACTTACAGAACTTGCGTCATATGCAAGAAATAACTTGATATTCCAAGACAAAAGCATTTTCTAAATAATAAATAATAAATATTAATTAACAAAATAGATTCCTTTTGACTCATGAAAAATAAATACTCTTAACAATGATAATATACCATTGAGTATTGTGTGTGATTTCATAGATTAAATAAATACATTTAATAAATGTGTAACCAGGTGTGACTTTACCCTACACCTAGCCTTCACACAGTCATGATGAGGGTATCTCCATACAGTAGACTACACTACAGTCATGATGAGGGTATCTCCATACAGTAACCTACACTACAGTCATGATGAGGGTATCTCCATACAGTAGACTACACTACAGTCATGATGAGGGTATCTCCATACAGTAGACTACACTACAGTCATGACGACAGAAAGCAGCTAGAGGTGTTAACACAGAGGTCCCCACAGCAATGTTCCAACATCTAGTGGAAAGCCTTCAAAGAAGAGTGGAGGCTGTTATATCAGCAAAGAGGGGACCAACTCCATATTAATGCCCATGATCTCTGAATAAGATGTTTGACGAGCAGGTGTCCACATACTTTTGGTCATGCAGTGTACATTTATTCATATTATTTGAGTATCTTATGACTATGTATTCAACTTTCAGCTGTCTATCAAACCTATGAATTCTGATGAAAGAGAGCTATGCCTGCAGAAACTAGAGATGCATCCCAAATGGCACCCTATCAGTCCTGGTCAAAGTAGTGCACTACATAGGGAATAGGGGCCATTTGGGAGGCAGAACCAACTAGATGGTATATATTAGTTATGGCAGTAACTAATTAGAGCATGATGGCATTGGTGTTAGTTTCAGTATTACATCAAACCAGGCATCAACCAACCACCTGACTTTACTTCCATTAGTTGATCAACTAGAACCATTAATCATGAACTGTCCGTATGGCTCTGGTCAAAAGTAGTGCACTATTTAGGGAATAGGGGCCATTTGAGACACAGACAAGCTCTTCACCTGTTTCACCTAATTACAAGATGACTTCAACCCAGACAACCCCCTCCCCACCTACCTTCTCCTCTTCCTCCTCATCATACCCATGCATACCAACCTGAACTTTATTGCATCACCAAAGAACTTCCCCAGAATGCGTCAAAACTACCTGTTTCCTAGGGATTCCAACCCAAGACCCCATGCTCTGCTGCAAAAAAAGGTGTTATTGAGCGGCTGTGTGTTGGTTTGTGATTTAAAGGAAACCTCGCTAAGTCAGGGAACCCACAACCTCCCACCTCCATCGCTTCAATTCTCTCTCTGCCTCTGCCTCCACTATAAATACTTGTCTGTCTTAACCTCAGCATCAGTCAGCCAGACACAGAAGACCAAGGGTAGTGTCAGCTACAAGGCAGTCTCGTTAAGTCAACTTAAGTCAAGACCTTTGACTTAAGATACCGTACACCGATTGAGGACTATTGAGCTTTGAGGGAACTTGAGTGTGAGGTTGAGGGCCATGGATGTGTTGTCAAGGGCTGTGATGTGTTTCTGCTTGATGACATTAGGATGGAGCAGTGCTGCTCAGTACACATCAAAGAACATGAAGAACAACATAGACAAACTGAAGGTCCACTATGTAAGTATCATACACATTATTAACTGGGCTAGCAGGGGTTCTCCTGACTGACAGACAGTAGGCCTATAGACACCTGACCTGGCTCAAATACTTTCAAACATCTGACGTGTCCTTGAACAAGGCACTTAACCCTAATTTGCTCCAGGGGGTGACCCTGTACGTGGGCCGTCATTGTAAATAAGAATTTGTTCTTAACTGACTTGCCTAGTTAAATAAAAATATAAAAAAATCTGAATTTGCACTTTTAGGACTACTCCATTGTTGACATTGTACCGGACAAACTAAACGAAGTATTTAAAAGTATTTGACGTATTTAGCCCAGGTCTGACGGACACTATACTGTTGATTAGGGGTAGAAGAGCCCACTATATGAAATAAACTGCAGCAAGTTGAAGGTGAAAAGCAACACCACTGATTGTCAACATGTCTTGCTCTTTCAGAAGATCTCCAAGGACCAGCTGTTCAACGGAAACCCTGTTTTCCCCAAGGACACGTTTGAGGTAAGATATATTGCTGCACATTGTGATCCCTTTCAGGCTAACATCACAAATGTGAAACTACTGCTTATCCTTGGGCTAGGCTGGAGACAAAACTAAGTTTAAAGATATTAAAAGTCTTCTCCCTCCCTCCCTCCCTCCCTCCCTCCCTCAGGACAGTGAGCGGAGGGTGTTGATGAGTGTGGTTCTGGACGTGTATCTGAGTATCTTCAGCCAGATGCAGAACCAGACGGTGGACCAGGAAGTGAGGGAGAGGCTGGTCCAGGTCCAGGGGAAGGTCCAGAAGCTCCAGAAACACTACTTCCTGGGGAGGATACCTGAGCTGAGGAGACACCTGCAGAACCTGTGGGCCATCAAGGTGAGCTTTCCTCCACAGAATTAATCAATCAATCATTCATTTAACCCTTTGGGCCATCATGGTGAGGTTTCACATCTTCATTTAATATTTTAGCAAATGAAGCCACAACGCAATGCATCATTTTGTAATGGCATGAAGGCTATGTTAATTTGAATTAAACCTCCCATGGGCTATGCAACATTTTGATCAGCAGCTTTCTGGATTAATATTCTTATAGCACTGTGCTACCCTCATCATGACTACACTACAGTCATGTAGTCTACTGTATGGAGATACCCTCATCATGACTGTAGTGTAGTCTACTGTATGGAGATACCCTCATCATGACTGTAGTGTAGTCTACTGTATGGAGATACCCTCATCATGACTGTAGTGTAGTCTACTGTATGGAGATACCCTCATCATGACTGTAGTGTAGTCTACTGTATGGAGATACCCTCATCATGACTGTAGTGTAGTCTACTGTATGGAGACACCTGATGAACGTATAACCTGATAGTTAATGCTTGTATCTTCTATCTCAGACCAGTGACACCACAGTCCAGGGGAAGGCTCTGTTCGAGTTCATTACCATTTACGAGAAAGCCTCCAAACTGGCCAATCAGATCCATCTAAAGAAGGACAACCGCAGGAAGAGACGACAAGCCCAGAGGCTCAAATCACACATCATGTAGATGACCAACCATGTCTAGTGTGAAGGCTAGGTGTAGGGTAAAGTTACCCCTAGATGCTGATCTTGGATCAGTTTTGCATTTCCCCCACTAATGGTTACGGTTAGGATTGTGGGAAGGGAAGCTGATCCTAGATCTGTATGTACCTAGGGGAAACTTCCCCACCAAAGCCACAGTTGAGATATGTATTGAAGTGACATATTTCCTCGATACAAAGTGTCTCAACTGGCCCTCTAATTTATTTAATCTATGAAATCACACACAATACTCAATGGTATATTATCATTGTTAAGAGTATTTATTTTTCATGAATCAAAAAGTATCTATTTAGTTTACTTATATTTATTATTCATTATCTGGAAAATGTTTTTGAGTATAAATAGTTATTTATTGCTGATGATGCAAGTTCTGTAAGTTCTATGACTGAATAAACTGACACTGAGAAAACAATTGGCCTAGCGTCGTCCGCGTTTGGCCGGTGTAGGCCGTCATTGTAAATAACCAATTGTTCTTAACTGACTTGCCTAGTTAAATAAAGCTTACATTTAAATAAATACAAATATGTATATAGGGTATGGGGTGCCATTTGGGATGCTCACAAGATAACACCACAAGCCGTCCGTCCTCAGAAACAGCATTAAACCAAACACACTAACATAAATACTTGTATATATAAGTTTAAGATCAACGCTTATGTTTATCTGTCTTGTGTGATTAATTATGTTATATTGCTGTTATATGTTTCTTTATAGACCTTATCCAACTTTTTTTCTGGGAACATTAAAGTAATTATATTGAAAAAATATACACTCATTAACAATTCACCTAAGAATAGACTTATAAATAGACATGACAGCTTAGCTAAGATGCCAAACCAGCCACACCTTGGCTCCCTGCAGGGAATGAGGTATAATTGACCCTTTGCTAAGCCCCGCCTGCCTTGGTTACTGTTGCAACGTACAGACAACGCTTTCCCGGGTCCTGTCAGGTCCTGACTGAGGCCAGGTATCTTGAGTCCTCTAAGGGAGTCGAAAGGCCACAGTCAGTACCTGACAGCAGAGTTCTAGGAAACTCTATGCTGAGTTTGGTTAATCCCCAATTAGAGGCAGCTGCCTTGAGTTGGATCCTTGTGTATGTAGCGTTCTGTTCATACAGATTCTGATCCAAGATGGCGTAACAGTGCAGACGTGTTTTTATTTGTCCCGTCTCATGTCCTGTGTAAATAATTTGTAATTAGTCTTTCCATATATATTTTTTTGTTCCCGATTTACTTCTGTAACCGTAAGAGCCTTGGTTTCCTGCATGTTAACATCAGAAGCCTCCTCCCTAAGTTTGAATTTTTCACTGCTTTAGCACATTCCGCCAACCCTGATGTCCTAGCTGTGTCTGAATCCTGGCTCAGGAAGGCCACCAAAAATTCTGAAATTTCCATCCCCAACTACAATATGTCCCGTCAAGATAGAACTACCAAAGGAGACGGAGTTGCAATCTACTGCATAGATAACCTGCAGAGTTCTGTCATATTGTCCAGGTGTGTGCCCAAACAGTTTGAGCTTCTACTCTTAAAAATCCACCTTTCCAGAAATAAGTCTCTCATTGAGACTGTTACAGACCCCCCTCAGCCCCCAGCTGTGCCCTGGACACCATATGTGAATTGATTGCCCCCCATCTATCTTCAGAGTTTGTACTGTTACGTGATTTAAACTGGGATATGCTTAACGCCCCGGCTGTTCTTCAATCTAAGATAGATGCCCTCAATCTCACACAAATTCTCAAGGAACCTACCAGGTACAACCCTAAATCCGTAAACATGGGCACCCTCATAGATATCATCCTAACTAACTTGCCCTCCAAATACACCTCCGCTGTCTTCAACCAGGATCTCAGCGATCACTGCCTCATTGCCTGCGTCCTTAATGGGTCTGCGGTCAAACGACCACCCCTTATCACTGTCAAACACTCCCTAAAACACTTCTGCGAGCAGGCCTTTCTAATCGATCTGGCCCGGGTATCCTGGAAGGATATTGACCTCATCCCGTCAGTAGAGGATGCCAGGTTGTTCTTTAAAAGTGCTTTCTCACCATCCTAAATAAGCATGCCTCATTCAAAAAATGTAGAACTAAGAACAGATATAGCCCTTGGTTCACCCCAGACATGACTGCCTTTGACCAACACAAAAACATCCTGTGGCGCACTGCATTAGCATCGAATAGCCCCCGCGATATGCAACTTTTCAGGGAAACCAGCAACAAATATACACAGTCAGTTAGAAAAGCAAAGGCCAGCTTTTTCAAACAGAAATGTGCATCCTGTAGTACTAATTCCAAAAAGTTCTGGGACACTGTAAAGTCCATGGAGAATAAGAGCATCTCCTCCCAGTTGCATTTTGCTACGGCTGGCCATGCTTTCCACCTGGCAACCTCTACCCCGGCCAACAGCTCTGTACCCCCCACAGCAATGATGTCGCTCTCGCTGCTGGTGACTCTCTGATCCATCTCTACGCAGACGACACCATTCTGTATACATCTGGCCCCTCTTTAGACACTGTGTTAACTAACCTTCAAACAAGCTTCAATGCCATACAACACTCCTTCCGTGGCCTCCAACTGCTCTTAAATGCTAGTAAGACTAAATGCATGCTTTTCAATAGAACGTTGCCCGCACCCGCCCACCGGACTATCATCACTACTCTCGACGGGTCTGACTTAGAATACGTGGACACCTACAAATAACTAGGCATCTGGTTAGACTGTAAACTCAACTTCCAGACTCACATTAACCATTTTATTTTTTTTATTTTTTTTATTCACCGTTATTTAACCAGGTAGGTCAGTTGAGAACAAGTTCTCATTTGCAACTGCGACCTGGCCAAGACAAAGCAAAGCAGTGCGACAAAAACAACAACACAGAGTTACACAGTAAACAAACATAGTCAAAAACACAATAGAAAATCTATATACAGAGTGCAATCATCTCCAATCCAAAATCTCCAATCCAAAATTAAATCTAGAATCGGCTTCCTATTTCGCAACAAAGCCTCCTTCACTCATGCTGCCAAACATGCCCTTGTAAAACTTACCATCCTACCGATCCTTGACTTCGGCGATGTCATTTACAAAATAGCCTCCAACACTCTACTTAGCAAATTGGATGTAGTCTATCACAGTGCCATCCGTTTTGTTACCAAAGCCCCATATACTACCCACCACTGCGACCTGTATGCTCTCGTTGGCTGGCCTTCATTATATATTCGTCGCCAAACCCACTGGCTCCAGGTCATCTATAAGTCTTTATTAGGTAAATCCCCGCCTTATCTCAGCTCGCTGGTCACCATAGCAATACCTACCCGTAGCATGCGCTCCAGCAGGTATATCTCACTGGTCACCCCCAAAGCCAACACCTCCTTTGGCCGCCATTCCTTCCAGTTCTCTGCTGCCAATAACTGGAACGAATTGCAAAAATCCTTGAAGCTAGAGGTTCCTATCTCCCTCACTAACTTTAAGCATCAGCTGTCAAAGCTGCTTATCGATCACTGCACCTGTATATAGCCCTTCTGTAAACAGCCCACACTACTACCTCATCCTGTATATAGCCCTTCTGTAAATAGCCCACACTACTACCTCATCCTGTATATAGCCCTTCTGTAAATAGCCCACACTACTACCTCATCCTGTATACAGCCCTTCTGTAAATAGCCCACACTACTACCTCATCCTGTATATAGCCCTTCTGTAAATAGCCCACACTACTACCTCATCCTGTATATAGCCCTTCTGTAAATAGCCCACACTACTACCTCATCCTGTATATAGCCCTTCTGTAAATAGCCCACACTACTACCTCATCCTGTATATAGCCCTTCTGTAAATAGCCCATCCTACTACCTCATCCTGTATATAGCCCTTCTGTAAATAGCCCACACTACTACCTCATCCTGTATATAGCCCTTCTGTAAATAGCCCATCCTACTACCTCATCCTGTATATAGCCCTTCTGTAAATAGCCCACACTACTACCTCATCCTGTATATAGCCCTTCTGTAAATAGCCCACACTACTACCTCATCCTGTATATAGCCCTTCTGTAAATAGCCCACACTACTACCTCATCCTGTATACAGCCCTTCTGTAAATAGCCCACACTACTACCTCATCCTGTATACAGCCCTTCTGTAAATAGCCCACACTACTACCTCATCCTGTATACAGCCCTTCTGTAAATAGCCCACACTACTACCTCATCCTGTATATAGCCCTTCTGTAAATAGCCCACACTACTACCTCATCCTGTATATAGCCCTTCTGTAAATAGCCCACACTACTACCTCATCCCCATATTTATTTTTTTAACTTCCGCTCAATTTTGCACTCCAGTATCTCTATTTGCACATCATCATTTGCACATTCCATCATTCCAGTGTTAATGCTAATCTGTAATTTATTTCACCACTATGGTCTATTTATTGTCCTACCTCCTAACCTTACTGCATTTTGCACTACATTTTGCACTCTGTATATAGATTCTCTATTGTGTTATTGACTGTACGTTTGTTTATTCTCGTGTGTAACTCTGTGTTGTTTTTTGTCTCACTGCTTTGCTTTATCTTGGCCAGGTCACAGTTGTAAATGAGAACTTGTTCTCAACTGACCTACCTGGTTAAATAAAGGTGGAATAAAGAGAGAAAATACCTGCGCATGGTACTGCCTCTTGTTAGTTCCTCAAGTGTAAGTATTAGTTAGATACATTACAGCTCGTGTGGCAACCTTTTGTTTTTGTAGAACGGCTGCGTGTATTATACTTTACACTGGAACTCAACAGATATAATCTTGTCAGTTTCCATGAGAGAGAAATGGTTAGTCTCTAGGTTTGAGGGTGTCAGTCTGTCACCTCAGAAAGGACGACAGGTTGGGGTTTCTGTGCAGGCCGGCCGCACAACCCCATAACACGACAGGTGGAAACACGGAAAGGTGGAATCTGAAATAAAGGTTCCTACATCACACTCATCCTGGGACACCACCGAATGAATGATCTCACCTTTACAGTTCCAGAACCCCGGGACACCACCGAATGAATGATCTCACCTTGACAGTTCCAGAACCCCGGGACACCACCGAATGAATGATTTCACATCTTTACAGTTCCGGGACCGCAATCTGAAAAAATGTGACTCGGCACAATTGAATTCACATCAGGGAAATAAAACCGATGTTGAAAATGTACGAAATTGACCCAATATTCAAATATCCCTCTAAGAACAACAGTAGGTCTAAGAACTAAGAAAATAACGGCACTTCAGTAACATCGATTCCTAATTGAAAACTGGATAAAAGAAACAGACTCAAGACATGTAACAGGATATATTTTCAGGAGAATTTATTCCTAGGATATAAATCCATTGATGTTGAACTATAATATCAAATCAAATAGTACAACATTACCACTATCAAAAGACCAATGGAAATTCCTTTCATACAAAGTTAAATATTCACTTCTATAAATACTAACATCACATTATTACATTTAACAAATTTAGAATAGATATATTACATTATGTTTAAGTTAAATAAAAAGCACTGTGAACAAGCATGGTGACCAGTAGGTGAGGAAGCTGTGAGGCAGTTGTTAAGTATTCGTTTGGAAAGTGACTGTTTACACCTTTCTTCCTGTTTTTGACTTCAAAATGATATCATTAAATTCATGAAAACACGTCCATTTAAGGGAACATATGAAATGATAGTTGCGTTGCGTTTTTGTTATTTCCAGGGGTTTTGTGCTTGAAGTGGATACCGGCAGTGAAATGACATCACACTTTCCTAATGTATTACAGTCTGTAGTCTTCATCTCCTCTGACTTCAGTCAGTCAGTTGGTGGTTCTGTCTGGTCTCTGTGTGGTGTCCCCGGCTCTCTGATGGAGAATGTTCCCCAGCTGGAAAGCTCTCTGGAAGACCTCATTCAACTCGTTCACAGCCTTCCTCTGGACAACAGCATCAGTCGTCTAAACAGAAGTCACAACATGCATTTAGAGAGACGTCATCATCTTGACCTGACCAGTAGAGTGTCTACACTTGGAAGACACCATTCTCTCTCTCTCTCTCTCTCTCTCTCTCTCTCTCTCTCTCTCTCTCTCTCTCTCTCTCTCTCTCTCTCTCTCTCTCTCTCTCTCTCTCT
The DNA here is from genome assembly GCA_023634145.1 of Thymallus thymallus. Taxonomy (NCBI): domain Eukaryota; kingdom Metazoa; phylum Chordata; class Actinopteri; order Salmoniformes; family Salmonidae; genus Thymallus; species Thymallus thymallus. Next base: position 25,181,918 of record CM042420.1, read on the forward strand.
CTCTCTCTCGCTCTCTCTCTCTCTCTCTCTCTCTCTCAATAAAACAGCAGTCAGCCAATGTGTGATATTTCCATACAGCACCACACATAGACTAGGGTGTGTGTGTGTGGAAAGATTATATAAGTCAAACGAACTGTTTTCTTAATGTCCGTTTATTCAGTCATAGAACTTACAGAACTTGCGTCATATGCAAGAAATAACTTGATATTCCAAGACAAAAGCATTTTCTAAATAATAAATAATAAATATTAATTAACAAAATAGATTCCTTTTGACTCATGAAAAATAAATACTCTTAACAATGATAATATACCATTGAGTATTGTGTGTGATTTCATAGATTAAATAAATACATTTAATAAATGTGTAACCAGGTGTGACTTTACCCTACACCTAGCCTTCACACAGTCATGATGAGGGTATCTCCATACAGTAGACTACACTACAGTCATGATGAGGGTATCTCCATACAGTAACCTACACTACAGTCATGATGAGGGTATCTCCATACAGTAGACTACACTACAGTCATGATGAGGGTATCTCCATACAGTAGACTACACTACAGTCATGACGACAGAAAGCAGCTAGAGGTGTTAACACAGAGGTCCCCACAGCAATGTTCCAACATCTAGTGGAAAGCCTTCAAAGAAGAGTGGAGGCTGTTATATCAGCAAAGAGGGGACCAACTCCATATTAATGCCCATGATCTCTGAATAAGATGTTTGACGAGCAGGTGTCCACATACTTTTGGTCATGCAGTGTACATTTATTCATATTATTTGAGTATCTTATGACTATGTATTCAACTTTCAGCTGTCTATCAAACCTATGAATTCTGATGAAAGAGAGCTATGCCTGCAGAAACTAGAGATGCATCCCAAATGGCACCCTATCAGTCCTGGTCAAAGTAGTGCACTACATAGGGAATAGGGGCCATTTGGGAGGCAGAACCAACTAGATGGTATATATTAGTTATGGCAGTAACTAATTAGAGCATGATGGCATTGGTGTTAGTTTCAGTATTACATCAAACCAGGCATCAACCAACCACCTGACTTTACTTCCATTAGTTGATCAACTAGAACCATTAATCATGAACTGTCCGTATGGCTCTGGTCAAAAGTAGTGCACTATTTAGGGAATAGGGGCCATTTGAGACACAGACAAGCTCTTCACCTGTTTCACCTAATTACAAGATGACTTCAACCCAGACAACCCCCTCCCCACCTACCTTCTCCTCTTCCTCCTCATCATACCCATGCATACCAACCTGAACTTTATTGCATCACCAAAGAACTTCCCCAGAATGCGTCAAAACTACCTGTTTCCTAGGGATTCCAACCCAAGACCCCATGCTCTGCTGCAAAAAAAGGTGTTATTGAGCGGCTGTGTGTTGGTTTGTGATTTAAAGGAAACCTCGCTAAGTCAGGGAACCCACAACCTCCCACCTCCATCGCTTCAATTCTCTCTCTGCCTCTGCCTCCACTATAAATACTTGTCTGTCTTAACCTCAGCATCAGTCAGCCAGACACAGAAGACCAAGGGTAGTGTCAGCTACAAGGCAGTCTCGTTAAGTCAACTTAAGTCAAGACCTTTGACTTAAGATACCGTACACCGATTGAGGACTATTGAGCTTTGAGGGAACTTGAGTGTGAGGTTGAGGGCCATGGATGTGTTGTCAAGGGCTGTGATGTGTTTCTGCTTGATGACATTAGGATGGAGCAGTGCTGCTCAGTACACATCAAAGAACATGAAGAACAACATAGACAAACTGAAGGTCCACTATGTAAGTATCATACACATTATTAACTGGGCTAGCAGGGGTTCTCCTGACTGACAGACAGTAGGCCTATAGACACCTGACCTGGCTCAAATACTTTCAAACATCTGACGTGTCCTTGAACAAGGCACTTAACCCTAATTTGCTCCAGGGGCTGACCCTGTACGTGGGCCGTCATTGTAAATAAGAATTTGTTCTTAACTGACTTGCCTAGTTAAATAAAAATATAAAAAAATCTGAATTTGCACTTTTAGGACTACTCCATTGTTGACATTGTACCGGACAAACTAAATGAAGTATTTAAAAGTATTTGACGTATTTAGCCCAGGTCTGACGGACACTATACTGTTGATTAGGGGTAGAAGAGCCCACTATATGAAATAAACTGCAGCAAGTTGAAGGTGAAAAGCAACACCACTGATTGTCAACATGTCTTGCTCTTTCAGAAGATCTCCAAGGACCAGCTGTTCAACGGAAACCCTGTTTTCCCCAAGGACACGTTTGAGGTAAGATATATTGCTGCACATTGTGATCCCTTTCAGGCTAACATCACAAATGTGAAACTACTGCTTATCCTTGGGCTAGGCTGGAGACAAAACTAAGTTTAAAGATATTAAAAGTCTTCTCCCTCCCTCCCTCCCTCCCTCCCTCCCTCCCTCAGGACAGTGAGCGGAGGGTGTTGATGAGTGTGGTTCTGGACGTGTATCTGAGTATCTTCAGCCAGATGCAGAACCAGACGGTGGACCAGGAAGTGAGGGAGAGGCTGGTCCAGGTCCAGGGGAAGGTCCAGAAGCTCCAGAAACACTACTTCCTGGGGAGGATACCTGAGCTGAGGAGACACCTGCAGAACCTGTGGGCCATCAAGGTGAGCTTTCCTCCACAGAATTAATCAATCAATCATTCATTTAACCCTTTGGGCCATCATGGTGAGGTTTCACATCTTCATTTAATATTTTAGCAAATGAAGCCACAACGCAATGCATCATTTTGTAATGGCATGAAGGCTATGTTAATTTGAATTAAACCTCCCATGGGCTATGCAACATTTTGATCAGCAGCTTTCTGGATTAATATTCTTATAGCACTGTGCTACCCTCATCATGACTACACTACAGTCATGTAGTCTACTGTATGGAGATACCCTCATCATGACTGTAGTGTAGTCTACTGTATGGAGATACCCTCATCATGACTGTAGTGTAGTCTACTGTATGGAGATACCCTCATCATGACTGTAGTGTAGTCTACTGTATGGAGATACCCTCATCATGACTGTAGTGTAGTCTACTGTATGGAGATACCCTCATCATGACTGTAGTGTAGTCTACTGTATGGAGATACCCTCATCATGACTGTAGTGTAGTCTACTGTATGGAGACACCTGATGAACGTATAACCTGATAGTTAATGCTTGTATCTTCTATCTCAGACCAGTGACACCACAGTCCAGGGGAAGGCTCTGTTCGAGTTCATTACCATTTACGAGAAAGCCTCCAAACTGGCCAATCAGATCCATCTAAAGAAGGACAACCGCAGGAAGAGACGACAAGCCCAGAGGCTCAAATCACACATCATGTAGATGACCAACCATGTCTAGTGTGAAGGCTAGGTGTAGGGTAAAGTTACCCCTAGATGCTGATCTTGGATCAGTTTTGCATTTCCCCCACTAATGGTTACGGTTAGGATTGTGGGAAGGGAAGCTGATCCTAGATCTGTATGTACCTAGGGGAAACTTCCCCACCAAAGCCACAGTTGAGATATGTATTGAAGTGACATATTTCCTCGATACAAAGTGTCTCAACTGGCCCTCTAATTTATTTAATCTATGAAATCACACACAATACTCAATGGTATATTATCATTGTTAAGAGTATTTATTTTTCATGAATCAAAAAGTATCTATTTAGTTTACTTATATTTATTATTCATTATCTGGAAAATGTTTTTGAGTATAAATAGTTATTTATTGCTGATGATGCAAGTTCTGTAAGTTCTATGACTGAATAAACTGACACTGAGAAAACAATTGGCCTAGCGTCGTCCGCGTTTGGCCGGTGTAGGCCGTCATTGTAAATAACCAATTGTTCTTAACTGACTTGCCTAGTTAAATAAAGCTTACATTTAAATAAATACAAATATGTATATAGGGTATGGGGTGCCATTTGGGATGCTCACAAGATAACACCACAAGCCGTCCGTCCTCAGAAACAGCATTAAACCAAACACACTAACATAAATACTTGTATATATAAGTTTAAGATCAACGCTTATGTTTATCTGTCTTGTGTGATTAATTATGTTATATTGCTGTTATATGTTTCTTTATAGACCTTATCCAACTTTTTTTCTGGGAACATTAAAGTAATTATATTGAAAAAATATACACTCATTAACAATTCACCTAAGAATAGACTTATAAATAGACATGACAGCTCAGCTAAGATGCCAAACCAGCCACACCTTGGCTCCCTGCAGGGAATGAGGTATAATTGACCCTTTGCTAAGCCCCGCCTGCCTTGGTTACTGTTGCAACGTACAGACAACGCTTTCCCGGGTCCTGTCAGGTCCTGACTGAGGCCAGGTATCTTGAGTCCTCTAAGGGAGTCGAAAGGCCACAGTCAGTACCTGACAGCAGAGTTCTAGGAAACTCTATGCTGAGTTTGGTTAATCCCCAATTAGAGGCAGCTGCCTTGAGTTGGATCCTTGTGTATGTAGCGTTCTGTTCATACAGATTCTGATCCAAGATGGCGTAACAGTGCAGACGTGTTTTTATTTGTCCCGTCTCATGTCCTGTGTAAATAATTTGTAATTAGTCTTTCCATATATATTTTTTTGTTCCCGATTTACTTCTGTAACCGTAAGAGCCTTGGTTTCCTGCATGTTAACATCAGAAGCCTCCTCCCTAAGTTTGAATTTTTCACTGCTTTAGCACATTCCGCCAACCCTGATGTCCTAGCTGTGTCTGAATCCTGGCTCAGGAAGGCCACCAAAAATTCTGAAATTTCCATCCCCAACTACAATATGTCCCGTCAAGATAGAACTGCCAAAGGAGACGGAGTTGCAATCTACTGCATAGATAACCTGCAGAGTTCTGTCATATTGTCCAGGTGTGTGCCCAAACAGTTTGAGCTTCTACTCTTAAAAATCCACCTTTCCAGAAATAAGTCTCTCATTGAGACTGTTACAGACCCCCCTCAGCCCCCAGCTGTGCCCTGGACACCATATGTGAATTGATTGCCCCCCATCTATCTTCAGAGTTTGTACTGTTACGTGATTTAAACTGGGATATGCTTAACGCCCCGGCTGTTCTTCAATCTAAGATAGATGCCCTCAATCTCACACAAATTCTCAAGGAACCTACCAGGTACAACCCTAAATCCGTAAACATGGGCACCCTCATAGATATCATCCTAACTAACTTGCCCTCCAAATACACCTCCGCTGTCTTCAACCAGGATCTCAGCGATCACTGCCTCATTGCCTGCGTCCTTAATGGGTCTGCGGTCAAACGACCACCCCTTATCACTGTCAAACACTCCCTAAAACACTTCTGCGAGCAGGCCTTTCTAATCGATCTGGCCCGGGTATCCTGGAAGGATATTGACCTCATCCCGTCAGTAGAGGATGCCAGGTTGTTCTTTAAAAGTGCTTTCTCACCATCCTAAATAAGCATGCCTCATTCAAAAAATGTAGAACTAAGAACAGATATAGCCCTTGGTTCACCCCAGACATGACTGCCTTTGACCAACACAAAAACATCCTGTGGCGCACTGCATTAGCATCGAATAGCCCCCGCGATATGCAACTTTTCAGGGAAACCAGCAACAAATATACACAGTCAGTTAGAAAAGCAAAGGCCAGCTTTTTCAAACAGAAATGTGCATCCTGTAGTACTAATTCCAAAAAGTTCTGGGACACTGTAAAGTCCATGGAGAATAAGAGCATCTCCTCCCAGTTGCATTTTGCTACGGCTGGCCATGCTTTCCACCTGGCAACCTCTACCCCGGCCAACAGCTCTGTACCCCCCACAGCAATGATGTCGCTCTCGCTGCTGGTGACTCTCTGATCCATCTCTACGCAGACGACACCATTCTGTATACATCTGGCCCCTCTTTAGACACTGTGTTAACTAACCTTCAAACAAGCTTCAATGCCATACAACACTCCTTCCGTGGCCTCCAACTGCTCTTAAATGCTAGTAAGACTAAATGCATGCTTTTCAATAGAACGTTGCCCGCACCCGCCCACCGGACTATCATCACTACTCTCGACGGGTCTGACTTAGAATACGTGGACACCTACAAATAACTAGGCATCTGGTTAGACTGTAAACTCAACTTCCAGACTCACATTAACCATTTTATTTTTTTTATTTTTTTTATTCACCGTTATTTAACCAGGTAGGTCAGTTGAGAACAAGTTCTCATTTGCAACTGCGACCTGGCCAAGACAAAGCAAAGCAGTGCGACAAAAACAACAACACAGAGTTACACAGTAAACAAACATAGTCAAAAACACAATAGAAAATCTATATACAGAGTGCAATCATCTCCAATCCAAAATCTCCAATCCAAAATTAAATCTAGAATCGGCTTCCTATTTCGCAACAAAGCCTCCTTCACTCATGCTGCCAAACATGCCCTTGTAAAACTTACCATCCTACCGATCCTTGACTTCGGCGATGTCATTTACAAAATAGCCTCCAACACTCTACTTAGCAAATTGGATGTAGTCTATCACAGTGCCATCCGTTTTGTTACCAAAGCCCCATATACTACCCACCACTGCGACCTGTATGCTCTCGTTGGCTGGCCTTCATTATATATTCGTCGCCAAACCCACTGGCTCCAGGTCATCTATAAGTCTTTATTAGGTAAATCCCCGCCTTATCTCAGCTCGCTGGTCACCATAGCAATACCTACCCGTAGCATGCGCTCCAGTAGGTATATCTCACTGGTCACCCCCAAAGCCAACACCTCCTTTGGCCGCCATTCCTTCCAGTTCTCTGCTGCCAATAACTGGAACGAATTGCAAAAATCCTTGAAGCTAGAGGTTCCTATCTCCCTCACTAACTTTAAGCATCAGCTGTCAAAGCTGCTTATCGATCACTGCACCTGTATATAGCCCTTCTGTAAACAGCCCACACTACTACCTCATCCTGTATATAGCCCTTCTGTAAATAGCCCACACTACTACCTCATCCTGTATATAGCCCTTCTGTAAATAGCCCACACTACTACCTCATCCTGTATACAGCCCTTCTGTAAATAGCCCACACTACTACCTCATCCTGTATACAGCCCTTCTGTAAATAGCCCACACTACTACCTCATCCTGTATACAGCCCTTCTGTAAATAGCCCACACTACTACCTCATCCTGTATATAGCCCTTCTGTAAATAGCCCACACTACTACCTCATCCTGTATACAGCCCTTCTGTAAATAGCCCACACTACTACCTCATCCTGTATATAGCCCTTCTGTAAATAGCCCACACTACTACCTCATCCTGTATATAGCCCTTCTGTAAATAGCCCACACTACTACCTCATCCTGTATATAGCCCTTCTGTAAATAGCCCACACTACTACCTCATCCTGTATATAGCCCTTCTGTAAATAGCCCATCCTACTACCTCATCCTGTATATAGCCCTTCTGTAAATAGCCCACACTACTACCTCATCCTGTATATAGCCCTTCTGTAAATAGCCCATCCTACTACCTCATCCTGTATATAGCCCTTCTGTAAATAGCCCACACTACTACCTCATCCTGTATACAGCCCTTCTGTAAATAGCCCACACTACTACCTCATCCTGTATACAGCCCTTCTGTAAATAGCCCACACTACTACCTCATCCTGTATACAGCCCTTCTGTAAATAGCCCACACTACTACCTCATCCTGTATATAGCCCTTCTGTAAATAGCCCACACTACTACCTCATCCTGTATACAGCCCTTCTGTAAATAGCCCACACTACTACCTCATCCTGTATATAGCCCTTCTGTAAATAGCCCACACTACTACCTCATCCTGTATACAGCCCTTCTGTAAATAGCCCACACTACTACCTCATCCTGTATACAGCCCTTCTGTAAATAGCCCACACTACTACCTCATCCTGTATACAGCCCTTCTGTAAATAGCCCACACTACTACCTCATCCTGTATATAGCCCTTCTGTAAATAGCCCACACTACTACCTCATCCTGTATATAGCCCTTCTGTAAATAGCCCACACTACTACCTCATCCCCATATTTATTTTTTTAACTTCCGCTCAATTTTGCACTCCAGTATCTCTATTTGCACATCATCATTTGCACATTCCATCATTCCAGTGTTAATGCTAATCTGTAATTTATTTCACCACTATGGTATATTTATTGTCCTACCTCCTAACCTTACTGCATTTTGCACTACATTTTGCACTCTGTATATAGATTCTCTATTGTGTTATTGACTGTACGTTTGTTTATTCTCGTGTGTAACTCTGTGTTGTTTTTTGTCTCACTGCTTTGCTTTATCTTGGCCAGGTCACAGTTGTAAATGAGAACTTGTTCTCAACTGACCTACCTGGTTAAATAAAGGTGGAATAAAGAGAGAAAATACCTGCGCATGGTACTGCCTCTTGTTAGTTCCTCAAGTGTAAGTATTAGTTAGATATATTACAGCTCGTGTGGCAACCTTTTGTTTTTGTAGAACGGCTGCGTGTATTATACTTTACACTGGAACTCAACAGATATAATCTTGTCAGTTTCCATGAGAGAGAAATGGTTAGTCTCTAGGTTTGAGGGTGTCAGTCTGTCACCTCAGAAAGGACGACAGGTTGGGGTTTCTGTGCAGGCCGGCCGCACAACCCCATAACACGACAGGTGGAAACACGGAAAGGTGGAATCTGAAATAAAGGTTCCTACATCACACTCATCCTGGGACACCACCGAATGAATGATCTCACCTTTACAGTTCCAGAACCCCGGGACACCACCGAATGAATGATCTCACCTTGACAGTTCCAGAACCCCGGGACACCACCGAATGAATGATTTCACATCTTTACAGTTCCGGGACCGCAATCTGAAAAAATGTGACTCGGCACAATTGAATTCACATCAGGAAAATAAAACCGATGTTGAAAATGTACGAAATTGACCCAATATTCAAATATCCCTCTAAGAACAACAGTAGGTCTAAGAACTAAGAAAATAACGGCACTTCAGTAACATCGATTCCTAATTGAAAACTGGATAAAAGAAACAGACTCAAGACATGTAACAGGATATATTTTCAGGAGAATTTATTCCTAGGATATAAATCCATTGATGTTGAACTATAATATCAAATCAAATAGTACAACATTACCACTATCAAAAGACCAATGGAAATTCCTTTCATACAAAGTTAAATATTCACTTCTATAAATACTAACATCACATTATTACATTTAACAAATTTAGAATAGATATATTACATTATGTTTAAGTTAAATAAAAAGCACTGTGAACAAGCATGGTGACCAGTAGGTGAGGAAGCTGTGAGGCAGTTGTTAAGTATTCGTTTGGAAAGTGACTGTTTACACCTTTCTTCCTGTTTTTGACTTCAAAATGATATCATTAAATTCATGAAAACACGTCCATTTAAGGGAACATATGAAATGATAGTTGCGTTGCGTTTTTGTTATTTCCAGGGGTTTTGTGCTTGAAGTGGATACCGGCAGTGAAATGACATCACACTTTCCTAATGTATTACAGTCTGTAGTCTTCATCTCCTCTGACTTCAGTCAGTCAGTTGGTGGTTCTGTCTGGTCTCTGTGTGGTGTCCCCGGCTCTCTGATGGAGAATGTTCCCCAGCTGGAAAGCTCTCTGGAAGACCTCATTCAACTCGTTCACAGCCTTCCTCTGGACAACAGCATCAGTCGTCTAAACAGAAGTCACAACATGCATTTAGAGAGACGTCATCATCTTGACCTGACCAGTAGAGTGTCTACACTTGGAAGACACCATTCTCTCTCTCTCTCTCTCTCTCTCTCTCTCTCTCTCTCTCTCTCTCTCTCTCTCTCTCTCTCTCTCTCTCTCTCTCTCTCTCTCTCTCTCTCTCTCTCTCTCTCGCTCTCTCTCTCTCTCTCTCTCTCTCTCAATAAAACAGCAGTCAGCCAATGTGTGATATTTCCATACAGCACCACACATAGACTAGGGTGTGTGTGTGTGGAAAGATTATATAAGTCAAACGAACTGTTTTCTTAATGTCCGTTTATTCAGTCATAGAACTTACAGAACTTGCGTCATATGCAAGAAATAACTTGATATTCCAAGACAAAAGCATTTTCTAAATAATAAATAATAAATATTAATTAACAAAATAGATTCCTTTTGACTCATGAAAAATAAATACTCTTAACAATGATAATATACCATTGAGTATTGTGTGTGATTTCATAGATTAAATAAATACATTTAATAAATGTGTAACCAGGTGTGACTTTACCCTACACCTAGCCTTCACACAGTCATGATGAGGGTATCTCCATACAGTAGACTACACTACAGTCATGATGAGGGTATCTCCATACAGTAACCTACACTACAGTCATGATGAGGGTATCTCCATACAGTAGACTACACTACAGTCATGATGAGGGTATCTCCATACAGTAGACTACACTACAGTCATGACGACAGAAAGCAGCTAGAGGTGTTAACACAGAGGTCCCCACAGCAATGTTCCAACATCTAGTGGAAAGCCTTCAAAGAAGAGTGGAGGCTGTTATATCAGCAAAGAGGGGACCAACTCCATATTAATGCCCATGATCTCTGAATAAGATGTTTGACGAGCAGGTGTCCACATACTTTTGGTCATGCAGTGTACATTTATTCATATTATTTGAGTATCTTATGACTATGTATTCAACTTTCAGCTGTCTATCAAACCTATGAATTCTGATGAAAGAGAGCTATGCCTGCAGAAACTAGAGATGCATCCCAAATGGCACCCTATCAGTCCTGGTCAAAGTAGTGCACTACATAGGGAATAGGGGCCATTTGGGAGGCAGAACCAACTAGATGGTATATATTAGTTATGGCAGTAACTAATTAGAGCATGATGGCATTGGTGTTAGTTTCAGTATTACATCAAACCAGGCATCAACCAACCACCTGACTTTACTTCCATTAGTTGATCAACTAGAACCATTAATCATGAACTGTCCGTATGGCTCTGGTCAAAAGTAGTGCACTATTTAGGGAATAGGGGCCATTTGAGACACAGACAAGCTCTTCACCTGTTTCACCTAATTACAAGATGACTTCAACCCAGACAACCCCCTCCCCACCTACCTTCTCCTCTTCCTCCTCATCATACCCATGCATACCAACCTGAACTTTATTGCATCACCAAAGAACTTCCCCAGAATGCGTCAAAACTACCTGTTTCCTAGGGATTCCAACCCAAGACCCCATGCTCTGCTGCAAAAAAAGGTGTTATTGAGCGGCTGTGTGTTGGTTTGTGATTTAAAGGAAACCTCGCTAAGTCAGGGAACCCACAACCTCCCACCTCCATCGCTTCAATTCTCTCTCTGCCTCTGCCTCCACTATAAATACTTGTCTGTCTTAACCTCAGCATCAGTCAGCCAGACACAGAAGACCAAGGGTAGTGTCAGCTACAAGGCAGTCTCGTTAAGTCAACTTAAGTCAAGACCTTTGACTTAAGATACCGTACACCGATTGAGGACTATTGAGCTTTGAGGGAACTTGAGTGTGAGGTTGAGGGCCATGGATGTGTTGTCAAGGGCTGTGATGTGTTTCTGCTTGATGACATTAGGATGGAGCAGTGCTGCTCAGTACACATCAAAGAACATGAAGAACAACATAGACAAACTGAAGGTCCACTATGTAAGTATCATACACATTATTAACTGGGCTAGCAGGGGTTCTCCTGACTGACAGACAGTAGGCCTATAGACACCTGACCTGGCTCAAATACTTTCAAACATCTGACGTGTCCTTGAACAAGGCACTTAACCCTAATTTGCTCCAGGGGGTGACCCTGTACGTGGGCCGTCATTGTAAATAAGAATTTGTTCTTAACTGACTTGCCTAGTTAAATAAAAATATAAAAAAATCTGAATTTGCACTTTTAGGACTACTCCATTGTTGACATTGTACCGGACAAACTAAACGAAGTATTTAAAAGTATTTGACGTATTTAGCCCAGGTCTGACGGACACTATACTGTTGATTAGGGGTAGAAGAGCCCACTATATGAAATAAACTGCAGCAAGTTGAAGGTGAAAAGCAACACCACTGATTGTCAACATGTCTTGCTCTTTCAGAAGATCTCCAAGGACCAGCTGTTCAACGGAAACCCTGTTTTCCCCAAGGACACGTTTGAGGTAAGATATATTGCTGCACATTGTGATCCCTTTCAGGCTAACATCACAAATGTGAAACTACTGCTTATCCTTGGGCTAGGCTGGAGACAAAACTAAGTTTAAAGATATTAAAAGTCTTCTCCCTCCCTCCCTCCCTCCCTCCCTCCCTCAGGACAGTGAGCGGAGGGTGTTGATGAGTGTGGTTCTGGACGTGTATCTGAGTATCTTCAGCCAGATGCAGAACCAGACGGTGGACCAGGAAGTGAGGGAGAGGCTGGTCCAGGTCCAGGGGAAGGTCCAGAAGCTCCAGAAACACTACTTCCTGGGGAGGATACCTGAGCTGAGGAGACACCTGCAGAACCTGTGGGCCATCAAGGTGAGCTTTCCTCCACAGAATTAATCAATCAATCATTCATTTAACCCTTTGGGCCATCATGGTGAGGTTTCACATCTTCATTTAATATTTTAGCAAATGAAGCCACAACGCAATGCATCATTTTGTAATGGCATGAAGGCTATGTTAATTTGAATTAAACCTCCCATGGGCTATGCAACATTTTGATCAGCAGCTTTCTGGATTAATATTCTTATAGCACTGTGCTACCCTCATCATGACTACACTACAGTCATGTAGTCTACTGTATGGAGATACCCTCATCATGACTGTAGTGTAGTCTACTGTATGGAGATACCCTCATCATGACTGTAGTGTAGTCTACTGTATGGAGATACCCTCATCATGACTGTAGTGTAGTCTACTGTATGGAGATACCCTCATCATGACTGTAGTGTAGTCTACTGTATGGAGATACCCTCATCATGACTGTAGTGTAGTCTACTGTATGGAGACACCTGATGAACGTATAACCTGATAGTTAATGCTTGTATCTTCTATCTCAGACCAGTGACACCACAGTCCAGGGGAAGGCTCTGTTCGAGTTCATTACCATTTACGAGAAAGCCTCCAAACTGGCCAATCAGATCCATCTAAAGAAGGACAACCGCAGGAAGAGACGACAAGCCCAGAGGCTCAAATCACACATCATGTAGATGACCAACCATGTCTAGTGTGAAGGCTAGGTGTAGGGTAAAGTTACCCCTAGATGCTGATCTTGGATCAGTTTTGCATTTCCCCCACTAATGGTTACGGTTAGGATTGTGGGAAGGGAAGCTGATCCTAGATCTGTATGTACCTAGGGGAAACTTCCCCACCAAAGCCACAGTTGAGATATGTATTGAAGTGACATATTTCCTCGATACAAAGTGTCTCAACTGGCCCTCTAATTTATTTAATCTATGAAATCACACACAATACTCAATGGTATATTATCATTGTTAAGAGTATTTATTTTTCATGAATCAAAAAGTATCTATTTAGTTTACTTATATTTATTATTCATTATCTGGAAAATGTTTTTGAGTATAAATAGTTATTTATTGCTGATGATGCAAGTTCTGTAAGTTCTATGACTGAATAAACTGACACTGAGAAAACAATTGGCCTAGCGTCGTCCGCGTTTGGCCGGTGTAGGCCGTCATTGTAAATAACCAATTGTTCTTAACTGACTTGCCTAGTTAAATAAAGCTTACATTTAAATAAATACAAATATGTATATAGGGTATGGGGTGCCATTTGGGATGCTCACAAGATAACACCACAAGCCGTCCGTCCTCAGAAACAGCATTAAACCAAACACACTAACATAAATACTTGTATATATAAGTTTAAGATCAACGCTTATGTTTATCTGTCTTGTGTGATTAATTATGTTATATTGCTGTTATATGTTTCTTTATAGACCTTATCCAACTTTTTTTCTGGGAACATTAAAGTAATTATATTGAAAAAATATACACTCATTAACAATTCACCTAAGAATAGACTTATAAATAGACATGACAGCTCAGCTAAGATGCCAAACCAGCCACACCTTGGCTCCCTGCAGGGAATGAGGTATAATTGACCCTTTGCTAAGCCCCGCCTGCCTTGGTTACTGTTGCAACGTACAGACAACGCTTTCCCGGGTCCTGTCAGGTCCTGACTGAGGCCAGGTATCTTGAGTCCTCTAAGGGAGTCGAAAGGCCACAGTCAGTACCTGACAGCAGAGTTCTAGGAAACTCTATGCTGAGTTTGGTTAATCCCCAATTAGAGGCAGCTGCCTTGAGTTGGATCCTTGTGTATGTAGCGTTCTGTTCATACAGATTCTGATCCAAGATGGCGTAACAGTGCAGACGTGTTTTTATTTGTCCCGTCTCATGTCCTGTGTAAATAATTTGTAATTAGTCTTTCCATATATATTTTTTTGTTCCCGATTTACTTCTGTAACCGTAAGAGCCTTGGTTTCCTGCATGTTAACATCAGAAGCCTCCTCCCTAAGTTTGAATTTTTCACTGCTTTAGCACATTCCGCCAACCCTGATGTCCTAGCTGTGTCTGAATCCTGGCTCAGGAAGGCCACCAAAAATTCTGAAATTTCCATCCCCAACTACAATATGTCCCGTCAAGATAGAACTGCCAAAGGAGACGGAGTTGCAATCTACTGCATAGATAACCTGCAGAGTTCTGTCATATTGTCCAGGTGTGTGCCCAAACAGTTTGAGCTTCTACTCTTAAAAATCCACCTTTCCAGAAATAAGTCTCTCATTGAGACTGTTACAGACCCCCCTCAGCCCCCAGCTGTGCCCTGGACACCATATGTGAATTGATTGCCCCCCATCTATCTTCAGAGTTTGTACTGTTACGTGATTTAAACTGGGATATGCTTAACGCCCCGGCTGTTCTTCAATCTAAGATAGATGCCCTCAATCTCACACAAATTCTCAAGGAACCTACCAGGTACAACCCTAAATCCGTAAACATGGGCACCCTCATAGATATCATCCTAACTAACTTGCCCTCCAAATACACCTCCGCTGTCTTCAACCAGGATCTCAGCGATCACTGCCTCATTGCCTGCGTCCTTAATGGGTCTGCGGTCAAACGACCACCCCTTATCACTGTCAAACACTCCCTAAAACACTTCTGCGAGCAGGCCTTTCTAATCGATCTGGCCCGGGTATCCTGGAAGGATATTGACCTCATCCCGTCAGTAGAGGATGCCAGGTTGTTCTTTAAAAGTGCTTTCTCACCATCCTAAATAAGCATGCCTCATTCAAAAAATGTAGAACTAAGAACAGATATAGCCCTTGGTTCACCCCAGACATGACTGCCTTTGACCAACACAAAAACATCCTGTGGCGCACTGCATTAGCATCGAATAGCCCCCGCGATATGCAACTTTTCAGGGAAACCAGCAACAAATATACACAGTCAGTTAGAAAAGCAAAGGCCAGCTTTTTCAAACAGAAATGTGCATCCTGTAGTACTAATTCCAAAAAGTTCTGGGACACTGTAAAGTCCATGGAGAATAAGAGCATCTCCTCCCAGTTGCATTTTGCTACGGCTGGCCATGCTTTCCACCTGGCAACCTCTACCCCGGCCAACAGCTCTGTACCCCCCACAGCAATGATGTCGCTCTCGCTGCTGGTGACTCTCTGATCCATCTCTACGCAGACGACACCATTCTGTATACATCTGGCCCCTCTTTAGACACTGTGTTAACTAACCTTCAAACAAGCTTCAATGCCATACAACACTCCTTCCGTGGCCTCCAACTGCTCTTAAATGCTAGTAAGACTAAATGCATGCTTTTCAATAGAACGTTGCCCGCACCCGCCCACCGGACTATCATCACTACTCTCGACGGGTCTGACTTAGAATACGTGGACACCTACAAATAACTAGGCATCTGGTTAGACTGTAAACTCAACTTCCAGACTCACATTAACCATTTTATTTTTTTTATTTTTTTTATTCACCGTTATTTAACCAGGTAGGTCAGTTGAGAACAAGTTCTCATTTGCAACTGCGACCTGGCCAAGACAAAGCAAAGCAGTGCGACAAAAACAACAACACAGAGTTACACAGTAAACAAACATAGTCAAAAACACAATAGAAAATCTATATACAGAGTGCAATCATCTCCAATCCAAAATCTCCAATCCAAAATTAAATCTAGAATCGGCTTCCTATTTCGCAACAAAGCCTCCTTCACTCATGCTGCCAAACATGCCCTTGTAAAACTTACCATCCTACCGATCCTTGACTTCGGCGATGTCATTTACAAAATAGCCTCCAACACTCTACTTAGCAAATTGGATGTAGTCTATCACAGTGCCATCCGTTTTGTTACCAAAGCCCCATATACTACCCACCACTGCGACCTGTATGCTCTCGTTGGCTGGCCTTCATTATATATTCGTCGCCAAACCCACTGGCTCCAGGTCATCTATAAGTCTTTATTAGGTAAATCCCCGCCTTATCTCAGCTCGCTGGTCACCATAGCAATACCTACCCGTAGCATGCGCTCCAGCAGGTATATCTCACTGGTCACCCCCAAAGCCAACACCTCCTTTGGCCGCCATTCCTTCCAGTTCTCTGCTGCCAATAACTGGAACGAATTGCAAAAATCCTTGAAGCTAGAGGTTCCTATCTCCCTCACTAACTTTAAGCATCAGCTGTCAAAGCTGCTTATCGATCACTGCACCTGTATATAGCCCTTCTGTAAACAGCCCACACTACTACCTCATCCTGTATATAGCCCTTCTGTAAATAGCCCACACTACTACCTCATCCTGTATATAGCCCTTCTGTAAATAGCCCACACTACTACCTCATCCTGTATACAGCCCTTCTGTAAATAGCCCACACTACTACCTCATCCTGTATATAGCCCTTCTGTAAATAGCCCACACTACTACCTCATCCTGTATATAGCCCTTCTGTAAATAGCCCACACTACTACCTCATCCTGTATATAGCCCTTCTGTAAATAGCCCACACTACTACCTCATCCTGTATATAGCCCTTCTGTAAATAGCCCATCCTACTACCTCATCCTGTATATAGCCCTTCTGTAAATAGCCCACACTACTACCTCATCCTGTATATAGCCCTTCTGTAAATAGCCCATCCTACTACCTCATCCTGTATATAGCCCTTCTGTAAATAGCCCACACTACTACCTCATCCTGTATATAGCCCTTCTGTAAATAGCCCACACTACTACCTCATCCTGTATATAGCCCTTCTGTAAATAGCCCACACTACTACCTCATCCTGTATACAGCCCTTCTGTAAATAGCCCACACTACTACCTCATCCTGTATACAGCCCTTCTGTAAATAGCCCACACTACTACCTCATCCTGTATACAGCCCTTCTGTAAATAGCCCACACTACTACCTCATCCTGTATATAGCCCTTCTGTAAATAGCCCACACTACTACCTCATCCTGTATATAGCCCTTCTGTAAATAGCCCACACTACTACCTCATCCCCATATTTATTTTTTTAACTTCCGCTCAATTTTGCACTCCAGTATCTCTATTTGCACATCATCATTTGCACATTCCATCATTCCAGTGTTAATGCTAATCTGTAATTTATTTCACCACTATGGTCTATTTATTGTCCTACCTCCTAACCTTACTGCATTTTGCACTACATTTTGCACTCTGTATATAGATTCTCTATTGTGTTATTGACTGTACGTTTGTTTATTCTCGTGTGTAACTCTGTGTTGTTTTTTGTCTCACTGCTTTGCTTTATCTTGGCCAGGTCACAGTTGTAAATGAGAACTTGTTCTCAACTGACCTACCTGGTTAAATAAAGGTGGAATAAAGAGAGAAAATACCTGCGCATGGTACTGCCTCTTGTTAGTTCCTCAAGTGTAAGTATTAGTTAGATACATTACAGCTCGTGTGGCAACCTTTTGTTTTTGTAGAACGGCTGCGTGTATTATACTTTACACTGGAACTCAACAGATATAATCTTGTCAGTTTCCATGAGAGAGAAATGGTTAGTCTCTAGGTTTGAGGGTGTCAGTCTGTCACCTCAGAAAGGACGACAGGTTGGGGTTTCTGTGCAGGCCGGCCGCACAACCCCATAACACGACAGGTGGAAACACGGAAAGGTGGAATCTGAAATAAAGGTTCCTACATCACACTCATCCTGGGACACCACCGAATGAATGATCTCACCTTTACAGTTCCAGAACCCCGGGACACCACCGAATGAATGATCTCACCTTGACAGTTCCAGAACCCCGGGACACCACCGAATGAATGATTTCACATCTTTACAGTTCCGGGACCGCAATCTGAAAAAATGTGACTCGGCACAATTGAATTCACATCAGGGAAATAAAACCGATGTTGAAAATGTACGAAATTGACCCAATATTCAAATATCCCTCTAAGAACAACAGTAGGTCTAAGAACTAAGAAAATAACGGCACTTCAGTAACATCGATTCCTAATTGAAAACTGGATAAAAGAAACAGACTCAAGACATGTAACAGGATATATTTTCAGGAGAATTTATTCCTAGGATATAAATCCATTGATGTTGAACTATAATATCAAATCAAATAGTACAACATTACCACTATCAAAAGACCAATGGAAATTCCTTTCATACAAAGTTAAATATTCACTTCTATAAATACTAACATCACATTATTACATTTAACAAATTTAGAATAGATATATTACATTATGTTTAAGTTAAATAAAAAGCACTGTGAACAAGCATGGTGACCAGTAGGTGAGGAAGCTGTGAGGCAGTTGTTAAGTATTCGTTTGGAAAGTGACTGTTTACACCTTTCTTCCTGTTTTTGACTTCAAAATGATATCATTAAATTCATGAAAACACGTCCATTTAAGGGAACATATGAAATGATAGTTGCGTTGCGTTTTTGTTATTTCCAGGGGTTTTGTGCTTGAAGTGGATACCGGCAGTGAAATGACATCACACTTTCCTAATGTATTACAGTCTGTAGTCTTCATCTCCTCTGACTTCAGTCAGTCAGTTGGTGGTTCTGTCTGGTCTCTGTGTGGTGTCCCCGGCTCTCTGATGGAGAATGTTCCCCAGCTGGAAAGCTCTCTGGAAGACCTCATTCAACTCGTTCACAGCCTTCCTCTGGACAACAGCATCAGTCGTCTAAACAGAAGTCACAACATGCATTTAGAGAGACGTCATCATCTTGACCTGACCAGTAGAGTGTCTACACTTGGAAGACACCATTCTCTCTCTCTCTCTCTCTCTCTCTCTCTCTCTCTCTCTCTCTCTCTCTCTCTCTCTCTCTCTCTCTCTCTCTCTCTCTCTCTCTCTCTCTCTCTCTCTCTCTCTCTCTCTCTCTCTCTCTCTCTCTCTCTCTCGCTCTCTCTCTCTCTCTCTCTCTCTCTCTCTCAATAAAACAGCAGTCAGCCAATGTGTGATATTTCCATACAGCACCACACATAGACTAGGGTGTGTGTGTGTGGAAAGATTATATAAGTCAAACGAACTGTTTTCTTAATTCAGTCATAGAACTTACAGAACTTGCGTCATATGCAAGAAATAACTTGATATTCCAAGACAAAAGCATTTTCTAAATAATAAATAATAAATATTAATTAACAAAATAGATTCCTTTTGACTCATGAAAAATAAATACTCTTAACAATGATAATATACCATTGAGTATTGTGTGTGATTTCATAGATTAAATAAATACATTTAATAAATGTGTAACCAGGTGTGACTTTACCCTACACCTAGCCTTCACACAGTCATGATGAGGGTATCTCCATACAGTAGACTACACTACAGTCATGATGAGGGTATCTCCATACAGTAACCTACACTACAGTCATGATGAGGGTATCTCCATACAGTAGACTACACTACAGTCATGATGAGGGTATCTCCATACAGTAGACTACACTACAGTCATGACGACAGAAAGCAGCTAGAGGTGTTAACACAGAGGTCCCCACAGCAATGTTCCAACATCTAGTGGAAAGCCTTCAAAGAAGAGTGGAGGCTGTTATATCAGCAAAGAGGGGACCAACTCCATATTAATGCCCATGATCTCTGAATAAGATGTTTGACGAGCAGGTGTCCACATACTTTTGGTCATGCAGTGTACATTTATTCATATTATTTGAGTATCTTATGACTATGTATTCAACTTTCAGCTGTCTATCAAACCTATGAATTCTGATGAAAGAGAGCTATGCCTGCAGAAACTAGAGATGCATCCCAAATGGCACCCTATCAGTCCTGGTCAAAGTAGTGCACTACATAGGGAATAGGGGCCATTTGGGAGGCAGAACCAACTAGATGGTATATATTAGTTATGGCAGTAACTAATTAGAGCATGATGGCATTGGTGTTAGTTTCAGTATTACATCAAACCAGGCATCAACCAACCACCTGACTTTACTTCCATTAGTTGATCAACTAGAACCATTAATCATGAACTGTCCGTATGGCTCTGGTCAAAAGTAGTGCACTATTTAGGGAATAGGGGCCATTTGAGACACAGACAAGCTCTTCACCTGTTTCACCTAATTACAAGATGACTTCAACCCAGACAACCCCCTCCCCACCTACCTTCTCCTCTTCCTCCTCATCATACCCATGCATACCAACCTGAACTTTATTGCATCACCAAAGAACTTCCCCAGAATGCGTCAAAACTACCTGTTTCCTAGGGATTCCAACCCAAGACCCCATGCTCTGCTGCAAAAAAAGGTGTTATTGAGCGGCTGTGTGTTGGTTTGTGATTTAAAGGAAACCTCGCTAAGTCAGGGAACCCACAACCTCCCACCTCCATCGCTTCAATTCTCTCTCTGCCTCTGCCTCCACTATAAATACTTGTCTGTCTTAACCTCAGCATCAGTCAGCCAGACACAGAAGACCAAGGGTAGTGTCAGCTACAAGGCAGTCTCGTTAAGTCAACTTAAGTCAAGACCTTTGACTTAAGATACCGTACACCGATTGAGGACTATTGAGCTTTGAGGGAACTTGAGTGTGAGGTTGAGGGCCATGGATGTGTTGTCAAGGGCTGTGATGTGTTTCTGCTTGATGACATTAGGATGGAGCAGTGCTGCTCAGTACACATCAAAGAACATGAAGAACAACATAGACAAACTGAAGGTCCACTATGTAAGTATCATACACATTATTAACTGGGCTAGCAGGGGTTCTCCTGACTGACAGACAGTAGGCCTATAGACACCTGACCTGGCTCAAATACTTTCAAACATCTGACGTGTCCTTGAACAAGGCACTTAACCCTAATTTGCTCCAGGGGGTGACCCTGTACGTGGGCCGTCATTGTAAATAAGAATTTGTTCTTAACTGACTTGCCTAGTTAAATAAAAATATAAAAAAATCTGAATTTGCACTTTTAGGACTACTCCATTGTTGACATTGTACCGGACAAACTAAACGAAGTATTTAAAAGTATTTGACGTATTTAGCCCAGGTCTGACGGACACTATACTGTTGATTAGGGGTAGAAGAGCCCACTATATGAAATAAACTGCAGCAAGTTGAAGGTGAAAAGCAACACCACTGATTGTCAACATGTCTTGCTCTTTCAGAAGATCTCCAAGGACCAGCTGTTCAACGGAAACCCTGTTTTCCCCAAGGACACGTTTGAGGTAAGATATATTGCTGCACATTGTGATCCCTTTCAGGCTAACATCACAAATGTGAAACTACTGCTTATCCTTGGGCTAGGCTGGAGACAAAACTAAGTTTAAAGATATTAAAAGTCTTCTCCCTCCCTCCCTCCCTCCCTCCCTCCCTCAGGACAGTGAGCGGAGGGTGTTGATGAGTGTGGTTCTGGACGTGTATCTGAGTATCTTCAGCCAGATGCAGAACCAGACGGTGGACCAGGAAGTGAGGGAGAGGCTGGTCCAGGTCCAGGGGAAGGTCCAGAAGCTCCAGAAACACTACTTCCTGGGGAGGATACCTGAGCTGAGGAGACACCTGCAGAACCTGTGGGCCATCAAGGTGAGCTTTCCTCCACAGAATTAATCAATCAATCATTCATTTAACCCTTTGGGCCATCATGGTGAGGTTTCACATCTTCATTTAATATTTTAGCAAATGAAGCCACAACGCAATGCATCATTTTGTAATGGCATGAAGGCTATGTTAATTTGAATTAAACCTCCCATGGGCTATGCAACATTTTGATCAGCAGCTTTCTGGATTAATATTCTTATAGCACTGTGCTACCCTCATCATGACTACACTACAGTCATGTAGTCTACTGTATGGAGATACCCTCATCATGACTGTAGTGTAGTCTACTGTATGGAGATACCCTCATCATGACTGTAGTGTAGTCTACTGTATGGAGATACCCTCATCATGACTGTAGTGTAGTCTACTGTATGGAGATACCCTCATCATGACTGTAGTGTAGTCTACTGTATGGAGATACCCTCATCATGACTGTAGTGTAGTCTACTGTATGGAGACACCTGATGAACGTATAACCTGATAGTTAATGCTTGTATCTTCTATCTCAGACCAGTGACACCACAGTCCAGGGGAAGGCTCTGTTCGAGTTCATTACCATTTACGAGAAAGCCTCCAAACTGGCCAATCAGATCCATCTAAAGAAGGACAACCGCAGGAAGAGACGACAAGCCCAGAGGCTCAAATCACACATCATGTAGATGACCAACCATGTCTAGTGTGAAGGCTAGGTGTAGGGTAAAGTTACCCCTAGATGCTGATCTTGGATCAGTTTTGCATTTCCCCCACTAATGGTTACGGTTAGGATTGTGGGAAGGGAAGCTGATCCTAGATCTGTATGTACCTAGGGGAAACTTCCCCACCAAAGCCACAGTTGAGATATGTATTGAAGTGACATATTTCCTCGATACAAAGTGTCTCAACTGGCCCTCTAATTTATTTAATCTATGAAATCACACACAATACTCAATGGTATATTATCATTGTTAAGAGTATTTATTTTTCATGAATCAAAAAGTATCTATTTAGTTTACTTATATTTATTATTCATTATCTGGAAAATGTTTTTGAGTATAAATAGTTATTTATTGCTGATGATGCAAGTTCTGTAAGTTCTATGACTGAATAAACTGACACTGAGAAAACAATTGGCCTAGCGTCGTCCGCGTTTGGCCGGTGTAGGCCGTCATTGTAAATAACCAATTGTTCTTAACTGACTTGCCTAGTTAAATAAAGCTTATTTAGATACGTCAGATACGTCATTTCCGTTTTGAGCGTTTCGTTTGTCTCTGAGCTGCTGTTTGTTACCTCTTGGCTACCTGCCAAGTTTTACGTTTTTATAACTGTTTAAATCTATTTTGATTTAACACATTTTTCCAACGTCTTAATTATTATTTTTTTTTTCTACGTTTTTGTATTATAATTTATTTAATTTTTTCATTCAACATTTTTATCCCGGACGCTTTATCTGGACATGGTTCTACAGGACTTCCACCAGCCGAAGCTAAGTAGTAACATTATTAACACTATGTCATCTGACGTTAACTGCAGTCACTGTATTCATCACATACAGGAAAACTATTGCCTTATGGCGAGGATAGCCTCGCTGCAAGCCCAGCTTCAGACGCAATCGTTAGGCAAGGGCAATATAAGTGTAGGAAAGGATGAAATTGCGTCTGTGTCACCAGTAAGTACAGTTACTAGTAAAAATCCCCTCGCACAGTCCCCGCAGCCGGACATTTTTCTCAGGGCTTCTGGAAAGAAATGCAGTCGGCATGTTCAACCGGTGTCGCTCATTCAGCCGACAGAAACTTTCAACCCGTTCTCCCCATTAAGCAACGAGTCGGAGCCAGAGACTTCTCAGGTCTCTCCTCCACCCGTTACGGGGTCTGAACCACCGAAGCCTCCTACCATTAGCTCTGACAAATTGAAAACCCTAGTCATTGGCGACTCCATTACCCGCAATATTAGATTTAAGAATCATCCAGCGATTATACATTGTTTACCAGGGGGCAGGGCTACCGACGTAAAGGCTAATCTAAAGATGGTGCTGGCTAAAAATAAATGTGGCGAGTGTAGAGAATATAGAGATATTGTTATCCACGTCGGCACCAACGATGTTAGGATGAAACAGTCAGAGGTCACCAAGCACAACATAGCTTCTGTGTGTAAATTAGCTAGAAAGATGTGTCGGCATCGAGTAATTGTCTCTGGCCCCCTCCCAGTTAGGGGGAGTGATGAGCTCTACAGCAGAGTCTCACAACTCAATCGCTGGTTGAAAACTGTTTTTTGCCCCTCCCAAAGGATAGAATTTGTAGACAATTGGCCCTCTTTCTGGGACTCACCCACGAACAGGACCAAGCCTGGCCTGCTGAGGAGTGACGGACTCCATCCTAGCTGGAGGGGTGCTCTCATTTTATCTATGAACATAGACGAGGCTCTAACTCCTCTAGCTCCACTATGAGATAGGGTGCAGGCCAGGGAGCAGGCTGTTAGCCAGCCTGCCAGTTTAGTGGAGTCTGCCACTAGCATAGTCAGTGTAGTCAGCTCAGTTAGCCCCATTGAGACCGTGTCTGTGCCTCGATCTAGGTTGCGCAAACCTAAACATGGCGGTGTTCGCCTTAGTAATCTCACTGGAATAAAGACCTCCTCCATTCCTGTCATTATTGAAAGAGGTTGTGATATCTCACTTCTTAAAATAGGGTTACTTAATGTTAGATCCCTCACTTCCAAGGCAGTTATAGTCAATGAACTAATCACTGACCATAATCTTGATGTGATTGGCCTGACTGAAACATGGCTTAAGCCTGATGAATTTACTGTGTTAAACGAGGCCTCTCCTCCTGGTTACACTAGTGACCATGTCCCCCGCGCATCCCGCAAAGGCGGAGGTGTTGCTAACATTTACGATAGCAAATTTCAATTTACCCCCCAAAAAAGGACAGCGTTTTCATCTTTTGAGCTTCTAGTCATGGAATCTAAGCAGCCCACTCAATCACTTTTTATAGCTACTGTTTACAGGCCTCCTGGGCCTTATACAGAGTTCCTTACTGAGTTCTCTGAATTCCTATCAGACCTTGTAGTCATGGCAGATAATATTCTAATTTTTGGTGACTTTAACATTCACATGGAAAAGTCCACAGATCCACTACAAAAGGCTTTCGGCGCCATCATCGACTCAGTGGGTTTTGACCAACATGTCTCCGGACCTACTCATTGCCACAATCATACACTGGATCTAGTTCTGTCCCGTGGAATAAATATTGTGGATCTAAATGTTTTTCCTCATAATCCTGGACTATCGGACCACCATTTTATTTCGTTTGCAATCGCAACAAATAATCTGCTTAGACCCCAACCAAGGATCATCAAAAGCCGTGCTATAAATTCTCGGACAACCCAAAGATTCCTAGACGCCCTTCCGGACTCCTTCCACCTATCCAAGGACGTCGGAGTACAAAAATCAGTTAACAATCAAACTGAGGATCTAAATTTAACCTTGCGTAATACTTTAGATGTAGTCGCACCCCTAAAAACAAAAAACATTTGCCAAAAGAAACTAGCTCCCTGGTACACAGAAAATACCCGAGCTCTGAAGCAAGCTTGCAGAAAGCTGGAACGGAAATGGCGCTCCACCAAACTGGAAGTCTTCCTACTAGCTTGGAAAGAAAGTACAGTGCAATATCGAAAAGTCCTCACTGCTGCTCGATCATCCTATTTTTCCAACCTAATTGAGGAGAATAAGAATAATCCTAAATTTCTATTTGATACTGTTGCAAAGCTAACTAAAAAGCAGCATTCCCCAAGAGAGGATGCCTTCCACTTCAGCAGCGATGAATTCATGAACTTCTTCAACGAAAAGATCTTTATCATTAGAAAGCAAATTACAGACTCCTTTTTGAGTCTGCATATTTCCCCAAAGCTCAGCTGTCCTGAGTCGGCACAGAACTGCCAGGACCTGGGATCAATGGAGACACTCAAGTGTTTTAATCCTATATCTCTTGACACATTCATGAAAATTGTCATGGCCTCTAAACCTTCAACCTGCATACTGGACCCTATTCCAACTAAACTACTGAAAGAGCTACTTCCTGTGCTCGGCCCTCCTATGCTGAACATAATAAATGGCTCCCTCTCCACCGGATGTGTACCAAACTCTCTAAAAGTGGCAGTAATAAAGCCGCTCTTGAAAAAGCCAAGCCTTGACCCAGAAAATGTAAAAAACTATCGGCCTATATCGAATCTCCCATTTCTCTCAAAAATCTTAGAAAAAGCTGTTGCGCAGCAACTCACTGCCTTCCTGAAGACAAATAATGTATACGAAACACTTCAGTCTGGTTTTAGACCCTATCATAGCACTGAGACTGCACTTGTGAAAGTGGTAAACGACCTTTTAATGGCGTCAGACCAGGGCTCTGCATCTGTCCTCGTGCTCTTAGACCTTAGTGCTGCTTTTGACACCATCGATCATCATATTCTTTTGGAGAGATTGGAAACCTTAATTGGTCTACACGGACAAGTTCTTGCCTGGTTTAGATCTTATTTGTCGGAGAGATATCAGTTTGTCTCCGTGGATGGTTTGTCCTCTGACAAATCAATTGTAAGTTTCGGTGTTCCTCAAGGTTCCGTTTTGGGGCCACTTTTGTTTTCACTATATATTTTACCCCTTGGTGATGTCATTCGGAAACATAATGTTAACTTCCATTGCTATGCGGACGACACACAGCTGTACATTTCGATGAAACATGGTGATGCACCAAAATTGCCTGCCCTGGAAGCCTGTGTTTCAGACATAAGGAAGTGGATGGCGGCAAATTTTTTACTTTTAAATTCTGACAAAACAGAGATGCTAGTTCTAGGTCCCAAGAAACAAAGAGATCTGCTTTTGGATCTGACAATTAATCTTGATGGTTGTACAGTCGTCTCCCAAAAAAGTGTGAAGGACCTTGGCATTACTCTGGACCCTGATCTCTCTTTTAATGAACATATCAAGAATATTTCAAGGATAGCTTTTTTCCATCTTCGTAACATTGCAAAAATCAGACATTTTTTGTCCAAAAATGATGCGGAAAAGCTAATCCATGCTTTTGTCACTTCTAGATTAGATTACTGCAATGCTCTACTCTCCGGCTACCCGGATAAAGCACTAAATAAACTTCAATTAGTGCTAAACACGGCTGCTAGAATCCTGACTAGAACCAAAAGATTTGATCATATTACTCCTGTGCTAGCCTCTCTACACTGGCTTCCTGTTAAGGCTAGGGCTGATTTCAAGGTTTTACTGCTAACCTACAAAGCATTACATGGGCTTGCTCCTACTTATCTCTCAGATTTGGTCCTGCCGTACATACCTACACGTACGCTCCGGTCACAAGACGCAGGCCTCCTTATTGTCCCTAGAATCTCTAAGCAAACAGGTGGAGGAAGGGCTTTCTCCTATAGAGCTCCATTTTTATGGAATGGTCTGCCTATCCATGTGAGAGACGCAGACTCTGTCTCAATCTTTAAGTCTTTACTGAAGACTCACCTCTTCAGTATGTCCTATGATTGAGTGTAGTCTGGCCCAGGGGTGCAAGGGTGAACAGCAAGGCTCTGGAGCGACGAACCACCCTTGCTGTCTCTGCCTGGCCGGTTCCCGTCTCTCCATTGGGATTCTCTGCCTCTGACCCTATTACGGGGGCTGAGTCACTGGCTTACTGGTGCTTTCCATGCCATTCCTAGGAGGGGTGCGTCACTTCCTGTCCGGTTTGTCGCCCCCTCTGGCTTGTGCAGTGGAGGGGATCTTTTCGTGGACTATACTCAGCCTTGTCTCAGGGTAGTAAGTTGGTGGTTGTTGATATCCCCCTATTGGTGTAGGGGCTGTGCTTGGCAGAGTGGGTGAGGTTATATCCTGCCTGGTTTGGCCCTGTCCGGGGGTATTGTCTGGGTATTGTCGGAGGGGGCCACAGTGTCTCCTGACCCCCCTGTCTCAGCCTCCAGTACCTATGCTGCAATAGTCTATGTGCCAGGGGGCTAGGGTCAGTTTGTTAAATCTGATGTTATTATCCAGTGTCTTGTGTGAATTTAAGTATGCTCCCTCTAATTCGCTCTCTCTCCCACTCTACCCCCTCTCCCGGAGGACCTGAGCCTACCCGGAGGACCATGCTTCAGGACCACCTGTCCTGATGACTCCTAGCTGTCCCCAGTCCACCTGGTTGTGCTGCTGCACCGGTTTCAACTCCTCTGCCTGCGGTTATGGAACCCTGACCTGTTCATTGGACGTGCCACCCTGTCCCAGACCTGCTGTTTTCACCTCACTCTCGCTCTATTGCACTGAAAAACCAAGTGACATTCACTGCTGATGTATTTACCTGTTGCAACCTCCACAACTACTTTTATTATTATTTGACCCTGCTGGTCATCTATGAACATTTGAACATCTTGGAGAAAGAACTGGCCTTAATGGCCATGAATTGTTATAATCTCCACCCGGCACAGCCAGAAGAGGACTGGCCACCCCTCAGAGCCTGGTTCCTCTCTAGGTTTCTTCCTAGGTTTTGCCTTTCTAGGGAGTTTTTCCTAGCCACCGCGCTTCTACATCTGCATTGCTTGCTGTTTGGGGTTTTAGGCTGGGTTTCTGTATAGCACTTTGTGACATCGGCTGATGTAAAAAGCGCTTTATAAATAAATTTTGATTGATTTTGATTGATTGAAATAAATACAAATATGTATATAGGGTATGGGGTGCCATTTGGGATGCTCACAAGATAACACCACAAGCCGTCCGTCCTCAGAAACAGCATTAAACCAAACACACTAACATAAATACTTGTATATATAAGTTTAAGATCAACGCTTATGTTTATCTGTCTTGTGTGATTAATTATGTTATATTGCTGTTATATGTTTCTTTATAGACCTTATCCAACTTTTTTTCTGGGAACATTAAAGTAATTATATTGAAAAAATATACACTCATTAACAATTCACCTAAGAATAGACTTATAAATAGACATGACAGCTCAGCTAAGATGCCAAACCAGCCACACCTTGGCTCCCTGCAGGGAATGAGGTATAATTGACCCTTTGCTAAGCCCCGCCTGCCTTGGTTACTGTTGCAACGTACAGACAACGCTTTCCCGGGTCCTGTCAGGTCCTGACTGAGGCCAGGTATCTTGAGTCCTCTAAGGGAGTCGAAAGGCCACAGTCAGTACCTGACAGCAGAGTTCTAGGAAACTCTATGCTGAGTTTGGTTAATCCCCAATTAGAGGCAGCTGCCTTGAGTTGGATCCTTGTGTATGTAGCGTTCTGTTCATACAGATTCTGATCCAAGATGGCGTAACAGTGCAGACGTGTTTTTATTTGTCCCGTCTCATGTCCTGTGTAAATAATTTGTAATTAGTCTTTCCATATATATTTTTTTGTTCCCGATTTACTTCTGTAACCGTAAGAGCCTTGGTTTCCTGCATGTTAACATCAGAAGCCTCCTCCCTAAGTTTGAATTTTTCACTGCTTTAGCACATTCCGCCAACCCTGATGTCCTAGCTGTGTCTGAATCCTGGCTCAGGAAGGCCACCAAAAATTCTGAAATTTCCATCCCCAACTACAATATGTCCCGTCAAGATAGAACTACCAAAGGAGACGGAGTTGCAATCTACTGCATAGATAACCTGCAGAGTTCTGTCATATTGTCCAGGTGTGTGCCCAAACAGTTTGAGCTTCTACTCTTAAAAATCCACCTTTCCAGAAATAAGTCTCTCATTGAGACTGTTACAGACCCCCCTCAGCCCCCAGCTGTGCCCTGGACACCATATGTGAATTGATTGCCCCCCATCTATCTTCAGAGTTTGTACTGTTACGTGATTTAAACTGGGATATGCTTAACGCCCCGGCTGTTCTTCAATCTAAGATAGATGCCCTCAATCTCACACAAATTCTCAAGGAACCTACCAGGTACAACCCTAAATCCGTAAACATGGGCACCCTCATAGATATCATCCTAACTAACTTGCCCTCCAAATACACCTCCGCTGTCTTCAACCAGGATCTCAGCGATCACTGCCTCATTGCCTGCGTCCTTAATGGGTCTGCGGTCAAACGACCACCCCTTATCACTGTCAAACACTCCCTAAAACACTTCTGCGAGCAGGCCTTTCTAATCGATCTGGCCCGGGTATCCTGGAAGGATATTGACCTCATCCCGTCAGTAGAGGATGCCAGGTTGTTCTTTAAAAGTGCTTTCTCACCATCCTAAATAAGCATGCCTCATTCAAAAAATGTAGAACTAAGAACAGATATAGCCCTTGGTTCACCCCAGACATGACTGCCTTTGACCAACACAAAAACATCCTGTGGCGCACTGCATTAGCATCGAATAGCCCCCGCGATATGCAACTTTTCAGGGAAACCAGCAACAAATATACACAGTCAGTTAGAAAAGCAAAGGCCAGCTTTTTCAAACAGAAATGTGCATCCTGTAGTACTAATTCCAAAAAGTTCTGGGACACTGTAAAGTCCATGGAGAATAAGAGCATCTCCTCCCAGTTGCATTTTGCTACGGCTGGCCATGCTTTCCACCTGGCAACCTCTACCCCGGCCAACAGCTCTGTACCCCCCACAGCAATGATGTCGCTCTCGCTGCTGGTGACTCTCTGATCCATCTCTACGCAGACGACACCATTCTGTATACATCTGGCCCCTCTTTAGACACTGTGTTAACTAACCTTCAAACAAGCTTCAATGCCATACAACACTCCTTCCGTGGCCTCCAACTGCTCTTAAATGCTAGTAAGACTAAATGCATGCTTTTCAATAGAACGTTGCCCGCACCCGCCCACCGGACTATCATCACTACTCTCGACGGGTCTGACTTAGAATACGTGGACACCTACAAATAACTAGGCATCTGGTTAGACTGTAAACTCAACTTCCAGACTCACATTAACCATTTTATTTTTTTTATTTTTTTTATTCACCGTTATTTAACCAGGTAGGTCAGTTGAGAACAAGTTCTCATTTGCAACTGCGACCTGGCCAAGACAAAGCAAAGCAGTGCGACAAAAACAACAACACAGAGTTACACAGTAAACAAACATAGTCAAAAACACAATAGAAAATCTATATACAGAGTGCAATCATCTCCAATCCAAAATCTCCAATCCAAAATTAAATCTAGAATCGGCTTCCTATTTCGCAACAAAGCCTCCTTCACTCATGCTGCCAAACATGCCCTTGTAAAACTTACCATCCTACCGATCCTTGACTTCGGCGATGTCATTTACAAAATAGCCTCCAACACTCTACTTAGCAAATTGGATGTAGTCTATCACAGTGCCATCCGTTTTGTTACCAAAGCCCCATATACTACCCACCACTGCGACCTGTATGCTCTCGTTGGCTGGCCTTCATTATATATTCGTCGCCAAACCCACTGGCTCCAGGTCATCTATAAGTCTTTATTAGGTAAATCCCCGCCTTATCTCAGCTCGCTGGTCACCATAGCAATACCTACCCGTAGCATGCGCTCCAGTAGGTATATCTCACTGGTCACCCCCAAAGCCAACACCTCCTTTGGCCGCCATTCCTTCCAGTTCTCTGCTGCCAATAACTGGAACGAATTGCAAAAATCCTTGAAGCTAGAGGTTCCTATCTCCCTCACTAACTTTAAGCATCAGCTGTCAAAGCTGCTTATCGATCACTGCACCTGTATATAGCCCTTCTGTAAACAGCCCACACTACTACCTCATCCTGTATATAGCCCTTCTGTAAATAGCCCACACTACTACCTCATCCTGTATATAGCCCTTCTGTAAATAGCCCACACTACTACCTCATCCTGTATACAGCCCTTCTGTAAATAGCCCACACTACTACCTCATCCTGTATACAGCCCTTCTGTAAATAGCCCACACTACTACCTCATCCTGTATACAGCCCTTCTGTAAATAGCCCACACTACTACCTCATCCTGTATATAGCCCTTCTGTAAATAGCCCACACTACTACCTCATCCTGTATACAGCCCTTCTGTAAATAGCCCACACTACTACCTCATCCTGTATATAGCCCTTCTGTAAATAGCCCACACTACTACCTCATCCTGTATATAGCCCTTCTGTAAATAGCCCACACTACTACCTCATCCTGTATATAGCCCTTCTGTAAATAGCCCACACTACTACCTCATCCTGTATATAGCCCTTCTGTAAATAGCCCATCCTACTACCTCATCCTGTATATAGCCCTTCTGTAAATAGCCCACACTACTACCTCATCCTGTATATAGCCCTTCTGTAAATAGCCCATCCTACTACCTCATCCTGTATATAGCCCTTCTGTAAATAGCCCACACTACTACCTCATCCTGTATACAGCCCTTCTGTAAATAGCCCACACTACTACCTCATCCTGTATACAGCCCTTCTGTAAATAGCCCACACTACTACCTCATCCTGTATACAGCCCTTCTGTAAATAGCCCACACTACTACCTCATCCTGTATATAGCCCTTCTGTAAATAGCCCACACTACTACCTCATCCTGTATACAGCCCTTCTGTAAATAGCCCACACTACTACCTCATCCTGTATATAGCCCTTCTGTAAATAGCCCACACTACTACCTCATCCTGTATACAGCCCTTCTGTAAATAGCCCACACTACTACCTCATCCTGTATACAGCCCTTCTGTAAATAGCCCACACTACTACCTCATCCTGTATACAGCCCTTCTGTAAATAGCCCACACTACTACCTCATCCTGTATATAGCCCTTCTGTAAATAGCCCACACTACTACCTCATCCTGTATATAGCCCTTCTGTAAATAGCCCACACTACTACCTCATCCCCATATTTATTTTTTTAACTTCCGCTCAATTTTGCACTCCAGTATCTCTATTTGCACATCATCATTTGCACATTCCATCATTCCAGTGTTAATGCTAATCTGTAATTTATTTCACCACTATGGTCTATTTATTGTCCTACCTCCTAACCTTACTGCATTTTGCACTACATTTTGCACTCTGTATATAGATTCTCTATTGTGTTATTGACTGTACGTTTGTTTATTCTCGTGTGTAACTCTGTGTTGTTTTTTGTCTCACTGCTTTGCTTTATCTTGGCCAGGTCACAGTTGTAAATGAGAACTTGTTCTCAACTGACCTACCTGGTTAAATAAAGGTGGAATAAAGAGAGAAAATACCTGCGCATGGTACTGCCTCTTGTTAGTTCCTCAAGTGTAAGTATTAGTTAGATATATTACAGCTCGTGTGGCAACCTTTTGTTTTTGTAGAACGGCTGCGTGTATTATACTTTACACTGGAACTCAACAGATATAATCTTGTCAGTTTCCATGAGAGAGAAATGGTTAGTCTCTAGGTTTGAGGGTGTCAGTCTGTCACCTCAGAAAGGACGACAGGTTGGGGTTTCTGTGCAGGCCGGCCGCACAACCCCATAACACGACAGGTGGAAACACGGAAAGGTGGAATCTGAAATAAAGGTTCCTACATCACACTCATCCTGGGACACCACCGAATGAATGATCTCACCTTTACAGTTCCAGAACCCCGGGACACCACCGAATGAATGATCTCACCTTGACAGTTCCAGAACCCCGGGACACCACCGAATGAATGATTTCACATCTTTACAGTTCCGGGACCGCAATCTGAAAAAATGTGACTCGGCACAATTGAATTCACATCAGGAAAATAAAACCGATGTTGAAAATGTACGAAATTGACCCAATATTCAAATATCCCTCTAAGAACAACAGTAGGTCTAAGAACTAAGAAAATAACGGCACTTCAGTAACATCGATTCCTAATTGAAAACTGGATAAAAGAAACAGACTCAAGACATGTAACAGGATATATTTTCAGGAGAATTTATTCCTAGGATATAAATCCATTGATGTTGAACTATAATATCAAATCAAATAGTACAACATTACCACTATCAAAAGACCAATGGAAATTCCTTTCATACAAAGTTAAATATTCACTTCTATAAATACTAACATCACATTATTACATTTAACAAATTTAGAATAGATATATTACATTATGTTTAAGTTAAATAAAAAGCACTGTGAACAAGCATGGTGACCAGTAGGTGAGGAAGCTGTGAGGCAGTTGTTAAGTATTCGTTTGGAAAGTGACTGTTTACACCTTTCTTCCTGTTTTTGACTTCAAAATGATATCATTAAATTCATGAAAACACGTCCATTTAAGGGAACATATGAAATGATAGTTGCGTTGCGTTTTTGTTATTTCCAGGGGTTTTGTGCTTGAAGTGGATACCGGCAGTGAAATGACATCACACTTTCCTAATGTATTACAGTCTGTAGTCTTCATCTCCTCTGACTTCAGTCAGTCAGTTGGTGGTTCTGTCTGGTCTCTGTGTGGTGTCCCCGGCTCTCTGATGGAGAATGTTCCCCAGCTGGAAAGCTCTCTGGAAGACCTCATTCAACTCGTTCACAGCCTTCCTCTGGACAACAGCATCAGTCGTCTAAACAGAAGTCACAACATGCATTTAGAGAGACGTCATCATCTTGACCTGACCAGTAGAGTGTCTACACTTGGAAGACACCATTCTCTCTCTCTCTCTCTCTCTCTCTCTCTCTCTCTCTCTCTCTCTCTCTCTCTCTCTCTCTCTCTCTCTCTCTCTCTCTCTCTCTCTCTCTCTCTCTCTCTCTCTCGCTCTCTCTCTCTCTCTCTCTCTCTCTCAATAAAACAGCAGTCAGCCAATGTGTGATATTTCCATACAGCACCACACATAGACTAGGGTGTGTGTGTGTGGAAAGATTATATAAGTCAAACGAACTGTTTTCTTAATGTCCGTTTATTCAGTCATAGAACTTACAGAACTTGCGTCATATGCAAGAAATAACTTGATATTCCAAGACAAAAGCATTTTCTAAATAATAAATAATAAATATTAATTAACAAAATAGATTCCTTTTGACTCATGAAAAATAAATACTCTTAACAATGATAATATACCATTGAGTATTGTGTGTGATTTCATAGATTAAATAAATACATTTAATAAATGTGTAACCAGGTGTGACTTTACCCTACACCTAGCCTTCACACAGTCATGATGAGGGTATCTCCATACAGTAGACTACACTACAGTCATGATGAGGGTATCTCCATACAGTAACCTACACTACAGTCATGATGAGGGTATCTCCATACAGTAGACTACACTACAGTCATGATGAGGGTATCTCCATACAGTAGACTACACTACAGTCATGACGACAGAAAGCAGCTAGAGGTGTTAACACAGAGGTCCCCACAGCAATGTTCCAACATCTAGTGGAAAGCCTTCAAAGAAGAGTGGAGGCTGTTATATCAGCAAAGAGGGGACCAACTCCATATTAATGCCCATGATCTCTGAATAAGATGTTTGACGAGCAGGTGTCCACATACTTTTGGTCATGCAGTGTACATTTATTCATATTATTTGAGTATCTTATGACTATGTATTCAACTTTCAGCTGTCTATCAAACCTATGAATTCTGATGAAAGAGAGCTATGCCTGCAGAAACTAGAGATGCATCCCAAATGGCACCCTATCAGTCCTGGTCAAAGTAGTGCACTACATAGGGAATAGGGGCCATTTGGGAGGCAGAACCAACTAGATGGTATATATTAGTTATGGCAGTAACTAATTAGAGCATGATGGCATTGGTGTTAGTTTCAGTATTACATCAAACCAGGCATCAACCAACCACCTGACTTTACTTCCATTAGTTGATCAACTAGAACCATTAATCATGAACTGTCCGTATGGCTCTGGTCAAAAGTAGTGCACTATTTAGGGAATAGGGGCCATTTGAGACACAGACAAGCTCTTCACCTGTTTCACCTAATTACAAGATGACTTCAACCCAGACAACCCCCTCCCCACCTACCTTCTCCTCTTCCTCCTCATCATACCCATGCATACCAACCTGAACTTTATTGCATCACCAAAGAACTTCCCCAGAATGCGTCAAAACTACCTGTTTCCTAGGGATTCCAACCCAAGACCCCATGCTCTGCTGCAAAAAAAGGTGTTATTGAGCGGCTGTGTGTTGGTTTGTGATTTAAAGGAAACCTCGCTAAGTCAGGGAACCCACAACCTCCCACCTCCATCGCTTCAATTCTCTCTCTGCCTCTGCCTCCACTATAAATACTTGTCTGTCTTAACCTCAGCATCAGTCAGCCAGACACAGAAGACCAAGGGTAGTGTCAGCTACAAGGCAGTCTCGTTAAGTCAACTTAAGTCAAGACCTTTGACTTAAGATACCGTACACCGATTGAGGACTATTGAGCTTTGAGGGAACTTGAGTGTGAGGTTGAGGGCCATGGATGTGTTGTCAAGGGCTGTGATGTGTTTCTGCTTGATGACATTAGGATGGAGCAGTGCTGCTCAGTACACATCAAAGAACATGAAGAACAACATAGACAAACTGAAGGTCCACTATGTAAGTATCATACACATTATTAACTGGGCTAGCAGGGGTTCTCCTGACTGACAGACAGTAGGCCTATAGACACCTGACCTGGCTCAAATACTTTTAAACATCTGACGTGTCCTTGAACAAGGCACTTAACCCTAATTTGCTCCAGGGGCTGACCCTGTACGTGGGCCGTCATTGTAAATAAGAATTTGTTCTTAACTGACTTGCCTAGTTAAATAAAAATATAAAAAAATCTGAATTTGCACTTTTAGGACTACTCCATTGTTGACATTGTACCGGACAAACTAAATGAAGTATTTAAAAGTATTTGACGTATTTAGCCCAGGTCTGACGGACACTATACTGTTGATTAGGGGTAGAAGAGCCCACTATATGAAATAAACTGCAGCAAGTTGAAGGTGAAAAGCAACACCACTGATTGTCAACATGTCTTGCTCTTTCAGAAGATCTCCAAGGACCAGCTGTTCAACGGAAACCCTGTTTTCCCCAAGGACACGTTTGAGGTAAGATATATTGCTGCACATTGTGATCCCTTTCAGGCTAACATCACAAATGTGAAACTACTGCTTATCCTTGGGCTAGGCTGGAGACAAAACTAAGTTTAAAGATATTAAAAGTCTTCTCCCTCCCTCCCTCCCTCCCTCCCTCCCTCCCTCAGGACAGTGAGCGGAGGGTGTTGATGAGTGTGGTTCTGGACGTGTATCTGAGTATCTTCAGCCAGATGCAGAACCAGACGGTGGACCAGGAAGTGAGGGAGAGGCTGGTCCAGGTCCAGGGGAAGGTCCAGAAGCTCCAGAAACACTACTTCCTGGGGAGGATACCTGAGCTGAGGAGACACCTGCAGAACCTGTGGGCCATCAAGGTGAGCTTTCCTCCACAGAATTAATCAATCAATCATTCATTTAACCCTTTGGGCCATCATGGTGAGGTTTCACATCTTCATTTAATATTTTAGCAAATGAAGCCACAACGCAATGCATCATTTTGTAATGGCATGAAGGCTATGTTAATTTGAATTAAACCTCCCATGGGCTATGCAACATTTTGATCAGCAGCTTTCTGGATTAATATTCTTATAGCACTGTGCTACCCTCATCATGACTACACTACAGTCATGTAGTCTACTGTATGGAGATACCCTCATCATGACTGTAGTGTAGTCTACTGTATGGAGATACCCTCATCATGACTGTAGTGTAGTCTACTGTATGGAGATACCCTCATCATGACTGTAGTGTAGTCTACTGTATGGAGATACCCTCATCATGACTGTAGTGTAGTCTACTGTATGGAGATACCCTCATCATGACTGTAGTGTAGTCTACTGTATGGAGATACCCTCATCATGACTGTAGTGTAGTCTACTGTATGGAGACACCTGATGAACGTATAACCTGATAGTTAATGCTTGTATCTTCTATCTCAGACCAGTGACACCACAGTCCAGGGGAAGGCTCTGTTCGAGTTCATTACCATTTACGAGAAAGCCTCCAAACTGGCCAATCAGATCCATCTAAAGAAGGACAACCGCAGGAAGAGACGACAAGCCCAGAGGCTCAAATCACACATCATGTAGATGACCAACCATGTCTAGTGTGAAGGCTAGGTGTAGGGTAAAGTTACCCCTAGATGCTGATCTTGGATCAGTTTTGCATTTCCCCCACTAATGGTTACGGTTAGGATTGTGGGAAGGGAAGCTGATCCTAGATCTGTATGTACCTAGGGGAAACTTCCCCACCAAAGCCACAGTTGAGATATGTATTGAAGTGACATATTTCCTCGATACAAAGTGTCTCAACTGGCCCTCTAATTTATTTAATCTATGAAATCACACACAATACTCAATGGTATATTATCATTGTTAAGAGTATTTATTTTTCATGAATCAAAAAGTATCTATTTAGTTTACTTATATTTATTATTCATTATCTGGAAAATGTTTTTGAGTATAAATAGTTATTTATTGCTGATGATGCAAGTTCTGTAAGTTCTATGACTGAATAAACTGACACTGAGAAAACAATTGGCCTAGCGTCGTCCGCGTTTGGCCGGTGTAGGCCGTCATTGTAAATAACCAATTGTTCTTAACTGACTTGCCTAGTTAAATAAAGCTTACATTTAAATAAATACAAATATGTATATAGGGTATGGGGTGCCATTTGGGATGCTCACAAGATAACACCACAAGCCGTCCGTCCTCAGAAACAGCATTAAACCAAACACACTAACATAAATACTTGTATATATAAGTTTAAGATCAACGCTTATGTTTATCTGTCTTGTGTGATTAATTATGTTATATTGCTGTTATATGTTTCTTTATAGACCTTATCCAACTTTTTTTCTGGGAACATTAAAGTAATTATATTGAAAAAATATACACTCATTAACAATTCACCTAAGAATAGACTTATAAATAGACATGACAGCTCAGCTAAGATGCCAAACCAGCCACACCTTGGCTCCCTGCAGGGAATGAGGTATAATTGACCCTTTGCTAAGCCCCGCCTGCCTTGGTTACTGTTGCAACGTACAGACAACGCTTTCCCGGGTCCTGTCAGGTCCTGACTGAGGCCAGGTATCTTGAGTCCTCTAAGGGAGTCGAAAGGCCACAGTCAGTACCTGACAGCAGAGTTCTAGGAAACTCTATGCTGAGTTTGGTTAATCCCCAATTAGAGGCAGCTGCCTTGAGTTGGATCCTTGTGTATGTAGCGTTCTGTTCATACAGATTCTGATCCAAGATGGCGTAACAGTGCAGACGTGTTTTTATTTGTCCCGTCTCATGTCCTGTGTAAATAATTTGTAATTAGTCTTTCCATATATATTTTTTTGTTCCCGATTTACTTCTGTAACCGTAAGAGCCTTGGTTTCCTGCATGTTAACATCAGAAGCCTCCTCCCTAAGTTTGAATTTTTCACTGCTTTAGCACATTCCGCCAACCCTGATGTCCTAGCTGTGTCTGAATCCTGGCTCAGGAAGGCCACCAAAAATTCTGAAATTTCCATCCCCAACTACAATATGTCCCGTCAAGATAGAACTGCCAAAGGAGACGGAGTTGCAATCTACTGCATAGATAACCTGCAGAGTTCTGTCATATTGTCCAGGTGTGTGCCCAAACAGTTTGAGCTTCTACTCTTAAAAATCCACCTTTCCAGAAATAAGTCTCTCATTGAGACTGTTACAGACCCCCCTCAGCCCCCAGCTGTGCCCTGGACACCATATGTGAATTGATTGCCCCCCATCTATCTTCAGAGTTTGTACTGTTACGTGATTTAAACTGGGATATGCTTAACGCCCCGGCTGTTCTTCAATCTAAGATAGATGCCCTCAATCTCACACAAATTCTCAAGGAACCTACCAGGTACAACCCTAAATCCGTAAACATGGGCACCCTCATAGATATCATCCTAACTAACTTGCCCTCCAAATACACCTCCGCTGTCTTCAACCAGGATCTCAGCGATCACTGCCTCATTGCCTGCGTCCTTAATGGGTCTGCGGTCAAACGACCACCCCTTATCACTGTCAAACACTCCCTAAAACACTTCTGCGAGCAGGCCTTTCTAATCGATCTGGCCCGGGTATCCTGGAAGGATATTGACCTCATCCCGTCAGTAGAGGATGCCAGGTTGTTCTTTAAAAGTGCTTTCTCACCATCCTAAATAAGCATGCCTCATTCAAAAAATGTAGAACTAAGAACAGATATAGCCCTTGGTTCACCCCAGACATGACTGCCTTTGACCAACACAAAAACATCCTGTGGCGCACTGCATTAGCATCGAATAGCCCCCGCGATATGCAACTTTTCAGGGAAACCAGCAACAAATATACACAGTCAGTTAGAAAAGCAAAGGCCAGCTTTTTCAAACAGAAATGTGCATCCTGTAGTACTAATTCCAAAAAGTTCTGTGACACTGTAAAGTCCATGGAGAATAAGAGCATCTCCTCCCAGTTGCATTTTGCTACGGCTGGCCATGCTTTCCACCTGGCAACCTCTACCCCGGCCAACAGCTCTGTACCCCCCACAGCAATGATGTCGCTCTCGCTGCTGGTGACTCTCTGATCCATCTCTACGCAGACGACACCATTCTGTATACATCTGGCCCCTCTTTAGACACTGTGTTAACTAACCTTCAAACAAGCTTCAATGCCATACAACACTCCTTCCGTGGCCTCCAACTGCTCTTAAATGCTAGTAAGACTAAATGCATGCTTTTCAATAGAACGTTGCCCGCACCCGCCCACCGGACTATCATCACTACTCTCGACGGGTCTGACTTAGAATACGTGGACACCTACAAATAACTAGGCATCTGGTTAGACTGTAAACTCAACTTCCAGACTCACATTAACCATTTTATTTTTTTTATTTTTTTTATTCACCGTTATTTAACCAGGTAGGTCAGTTGAGAACAAGTTCTCATTTGCAACTGCGACCTGGCCAAGACAAAGCAAAGCAGTGCGACAAAAACAACAACACAGAGTTACACAGTAAACAAACATAGTCAAAAACACAATAGAAAATCTATATACAGAGTGCAATCATCTCCAATCCAAAATCTCCAATCCAAAATTAAATCTAGAATCGGCTTCCTATTTCGCAACAAAGCCTCCTTCACTCATGCTGCCAAACATGCCCTTGTAAAACTTACCATCCTACCGATCCTTGACTTCGGCGATGTCATTTACAAAATAGCCTCCAACACTCTACTTAGCAAATTGGATGTAGTCTATCACAGTGCCATCCGTTTTGTTACCAAAGCCCCATATACTACCCACCACTGCGACCTGTATGCTCTCGTTGGCTGGCCTTCATTATATATTCGTCGCCAAACCCACTGGCTCCAGGTCATCTATAAGTCTTTATTAGGTAAATCCCCGCCTTATCTCAGCTCGCTGGTCACCATAGCAATACCTACCCGTAGCATGCGCTCCAGTAGGTATATCTCACTGGTCACCCCCAAAGCCAACACCTCCTTTGGCCGCCATTCCTTCCAGTTCTCTGCTGCCAATAACTGGAACGAATTGCAAAAATCCTTGAAGCTAGAGGTTCCTATCTCCCTCACTAACTTTAAGCATCAGCTGTCAAAGCTGCTTATCGATCACTGCACCTGTATATAGCCCTTCTGTAAACAGCCCACACTACTACCTCATCCTGTATATAGCCCTTCTGTAAATAGCCCACACTACTACCTCATCCTGTATATAGCCCTTCTGTAAATAGCCCACACTACTACCTCATCCTGTATACAGCCCTTCTGTAAATAGCCCACACTACTACCTCATCCTGTATACAGCCCTTCTGTAAATAGCCCACACTACTACCTCATCCTGTATACAGCCCTTCTGTAAATAGCCCACACTACTACCTCATCCTGTATATAGCCCTTCTGTAAATAGCCCACACTACTACCTCATCCTGTATACAGCCCTTCTGTAAATAGCCCACACTACTACCTCATCCTGTATATAGCCCTTCTGTAAATAGCCCACACTACTACCTCATCCTGTATATAGCCCTTCTGTAAATAGCCCACACTACTACCTCATCCTGTATATAGCCCTTCTGTAAATAGCCCACACTACTACCTCATCCTGTATATAGCCCTTCTGTAAATAGCCCATCCTACTACCTCATCCTGTATATAGCCCTTCTGTAAATAGCCCACACTACTACCTCATCCTGTATATAGCCCTTCTGTAAATAGCCCATCCTACTACCTCATCCTGTATATAGCCCTTCTGTAAATAGCCCACACTACTACCTCATCCTGTATACAGCCCTTCTGTAAATAGCCCACACTACTACCTCATCCTGTATACAGCCCTTCTGTAAATAGCCCACACTACTACCTCATCCTGTATACAGCCCTTCTGTAAATAGCCCACACTACTACCTCATCCTGTATATAGCCCTTCTGTAAATAGCCCACACTACTACCTCATCCTGTATACAGCCCTTCTGTAAATAGCCCACACTACTACCTCATCCTGTATATAGCCCTTCTGTAAATAGCCCACACTACTACCTCATCCTGTATACAGCCCTTCTGTAAATAGCCCACACTACTACCTCATCCTGTATACAGCCCTTCTGTAAATAGCCCACACTACTACCTCATCCTGTATACAGCCCTTCTGTAAATAGCCCACACTACTACCTCATCCTGTATATAGCCCTTCTGTAAATAGCCCACACTACTACCTCATCCTGTATATAGCCCTTCTGTAAATAGCCCACACTACTACCTCATCCCCATATTTATTTTTTTAACTTCCGCTCAATTTTGCACTCCAGTATCTCTATTTGCACATCATCATTTGCACATTCCATCATTCCAGTGTTAATGCTAATCTGTAATTTATTTCACCACTATGGTCTATTTATTGTCCTACCTCCTAACCTTACTGCATTTTGCACTACATTTTGCACTCTGTATATAGATTCTCTATTGTGTTATTGACTGTACGTTTGTTTATTCTCGTGTGTAACTCTGTGTTGTTTTTTGTCTCACTGCTTTGCTTTATCTTGGCCAGGTCACAGTTGTAAATGAGAACTTGTTCTCAACTGACCTACCTGGTTAAATAAAGGTGGAATAAAGAGAGAAAATACCTGCGCATGGTACTGCCTCTTGTTAGTTCCTCAAGTGTAAGTATTAGTTAGATACATTACAGCTCGTGTGGCAACCTTTTGTTTTTGTAGAACGGCTGCGTGTATTATACTTTACACTGGAACTCAACAGATATAATCTTGTCAGTTTCCATGAGAGAGAAATGGTTAGTCTCTAGGTTTGAGGGTGTCAGTCTGTCACCTCAGAAAGGACGACAGGTTGGGGTTTCTGTGCAGGCCGGCCGCACAACCCCATAACACGACAGGTGGAAACACGGAAAGGTGGAATCTGAAATAAAGGTTCCTACATCACACTCATCCTGGGACACCACCGAATGAATGATCTCACCTTTACAGTTCCAGAACCCCGGGACACCACCGAATGAATGATCTCACCTTGACAGTTCCAGAACCCCGGGACACCACCGAATGAATGATTTCACATCTTTACAGTTCCGGGACCGCAATCTGAAAAAATGTGACTCGGCACAATTGAATTCACATCAGGAAAATAAAACCGATGTTGAAAATGTACGAAATTGACCCAATATTCAAATATCCCTCTAAGAACAACAGTAGGTCTAAGAACTAAGAAAATAACGGCACTTCAGTAACATCGATTCCTAATTGAAAACTGGATAAAAGAAACAGACTCAAGACATGTAACAGGATATATTTTCAGGAGAATTTATTCCTAGGATATAAATCCATTGATGTTGAACTATAATATCAAATCAAATAGTACAACATTACCACTATCAAAAGACCAATGGAAATTCCTTTCATACAAAGTTAAATATTCACTTCTATAAATACTAACATCACATTATTACATTTAACAAATTTAGAATAGATATATTACATTATGTTTAAGTTAAATAAAAAGCACTGTGAACAAGCATGGTGACCAGTAGGTGAGGAAGCTGTGAGGCAGTTGTTAAGTATTCGTTTGGAAAGTGACTGTTTACACCTTTCTTCCTGTTTTTGACTTCAAAATGATATCATTAAATTCATGAAAACACGTCCATTTAAGGGAACATATGAAATGATAGTTGCGTTGCGTTTTTGTTATTTCCAGGGGTTTTGTGCTTGAAGTGGATACCGGCAGTGAAATGACATCACACTTTCCTAATGTATTACAGTCTGTAGTCTTCATCTCCTCTGACTTCAGTCAGTCAGTTGGTGGTTCTGTCTGGTCTCTGTGTGGTGTCCCCGGCTCTCTGATGGAGAATGTTCCCCAGCTGGAAAGCTCTCTGGAAGACCTCATTCAACTCGTTCACAGCCTTCCTCTGGACAACAGCATCAGTCGTCTAAACAGAAGTCACAACATGCATTTAGAGAGACGTCATCATCTTGACCTGACCAGTAGAGTGTCTACACTTGGAAGACACCATTCTCTCTCTCTCTCTCTCTCTCTCTCTCTCTCTCTCTCTCTCTCTCTCTCTCTCTCTCTCTCTCTCTCTCTCTCTCTCTCTCTCTCTCTCTCTCTCTCGCTCTCTCTCTCTCTCTCTCTCTCTCTCTCTCTCTCAATAAAACAGCAGTCAGCCAATGTGTGATATTTCCATACAGCACCACACATAGACTAGGGTGTGTGTGTGTGGAAAGATTATATAAGTCAAACGAACTGTTTTCTTAATGTCCGTTTATTCAGTCATAGAACTTACAGAACTTGCGTCATATGCA
This sequence comes from Thymallus thymallus, assembly GCA_023634145.1. Classification (NCBI taxonomy): domain Eukaryota; kingdom Metazoa; phylum Chordata; class Actinopteri; order Salmoniformes; family Salmonidae; genus Thymallus; species Thymallus thymallus. Next base: position 25,226,684 of record CM042420.1, read on the forward strand.
AGAAATAACTTGATATTCCAAGACAAAAGCATTTTCTAAATAATAAATAATAAATATTAATTAACAAAATAGATTCCTTTTGACTCATGAAAAATAAATACTCTTAACAATGATAATATACCATTGAGTATTGTGTGTGATTTCATAGATTAAATAAATACATTTAATAAATGTGTAACCAGGTGTGACTTTACCCTACACCTAGCCTTCACACAGTCATGATGAGGGTATCTCCATACAGTAGACTACACTACAGTCATGATGAGGGTATCTCCATACAGTAACCTACACTACAGTCATGATGAGGGTATCTCCATACAGTAGACTACACTACAGTCATGATGAGGGTATCTCCATACAGTAGACTACACTACAGTCATGACGACAGAAAGCAGCTAGAGGTGTTAACACAGAGGTCCCCACAGCAATGTTCCAACATCTAGTGGAAAGCCTTCAAAGAAGAGTGGAGGCTGTTATATCAGCAAAGAGGGGACCAACTCCATATTAATGCCCATGATCTCTGAATAAGATGTTTGACGAGCAGGTGTCCACATACTTTTGGTCATGCAGTGTACATTTATTCATATTATTTGAGTATCTTATGACTATGTATTCAACTTTCAGCTGTCTATCAAACCTATGAATTCTGATGAAAGAGAGCTATGCCTGCAGAAACTAGAGATGCATCCCAAATGGCACCCTATCAGTCCTGGTCAAAGTAGTGCACTACATAGGGAATAGGGGCCATTTGGGAGGCAGAACCAACTAGATGGTATATATTAGTTATGGCAGTAACTAATTAGAGCATGATGGCATTGGTGTTAGTTTCAGTATTACATCAAACCAGGCATCAACCAACCACCTGACTTTACTTCCATTAGTTGATCAACTAGAACCATTAATCATGAACTGTCCGTATGGCTCTGGTCAAAAGTAGTGCACTATTTAGGGAATAGGGGCCATTTGAGACACAGACAAGCTCTTCACCTGTTTCACCTAATTACAAGATGACTTCAACCCAGACAACCCCCTCCCCACCTACCTTCTCCTCTTCCTCCTCATCATACCCATGCATACCAACCTGAACTTTATTGCATCACCAAAGAACTTCCCCAGAATGCGTCAAAACTACCTGTTTCCTAGGGATTCCAACCCAAGACCCCATGCTCTGCTGCAAAAAAAGGTGTTATTGAGCGGCTGTGTGTTGGTTTGTGATTTAAAGGAAACCTCGCTAAGTCAGGGAACCCACAACCTCCCACCTCCATCGCTTCAATTCTCTCTCTGCCTCTGCCTCCACTATAAATACTTGTCTGTCTTAACCTCAGCATCAGTCAGCCAGACACAGAAGACCAAGGGTAGTGTCAGCTACAAGGCAGTCTCGTTAAGTCAACTTAAGTCAAGACCTTTGACTTAAGATACCGTACACCGATTGAGGACTATTGAGCTTTGAGGGAACTTGAGTGTGAGGTTGAGGGCCATGGATGTGTTGTCAAGGGCTGTGATGTGTTTCTGCTTGATGACATTAGGATGGAGCAGTGCTGCTCAGTACACATCAAAGAACATGAAGAACAACATAGACAAACTGAAGGTCCACTATGTAAGTATCATACACATTATTAACTGGGCTAGCAGGGGTTCTCCTGACTGACAGACAGTAGGCCTATAGACACCTGACCTGGCTCAAATACTTTCAAACATCTGACGTGTCCTTGAACAAGGCACTTAACCCTAATTTGCTCCAGGGGCTGACCCTGTACGTGGGCCGTCATTGTAAATAAGAATTTGTTCTTAACTGACTTGCCTAGTTAAATAAAAATATAAAAAAATCTGAATTTGCACTTTTAGGACTACTCCATTGTTGACATTGTACCGGACAAACTAAATGAAGTATTTAAAAGTATTTGACGTATTTAGCCCAGGTCTGACGGACACTATACTGTTGATTAGGGGTAGAAGAGCCCACTATATGAAATAAACTGCAGCAAGTTGAAGGTGAAAAGCAACACCACTGATTGTCAACATGTCTTGCTCTTTCAGAAGATCTCCAAGGACCAGCTGTTCAACGGAAACCCTGTTTTCCCCAAGGACACGTTTGAGGTAAGATATATTGCTGCACATTGTGATCCCTTTCAGGCTAACATCACAAATGTGAAACTACTGCTTATCCTTGGGCTAGGCTGGAGACAAAACTAAGTTTAAAGATATTAAAAGTCTTCTCCCTCCCTCCCTCCCTCCCTCCCTCCCTCCCTCAGGACAGTGAGCGGAGGGTGTTGATGAGTGTGGTTCTGGACGTGTATCTGAGTATCTTCAGCCAGATGCAGAACCAGACGGTGGACCAGGAAGTGAGGGAGAGGCTGGTCCAGGTCCAGGGGAAGGTCCAGAAGCTCCAGAAACACTACTTCCTGGGGAGGATACCTGAGCTGAGGAGACACCTGCAGAACCTGTGGGCCATCAAGGTGAGCTTTCCTCCACAGAATTAATCAATCAATCATTCATTTAACCCTTTGGGCCATCATGGTGAGGTTTCACATCTTCATTTAATATTTTAGCAAATGAAGCCACAACGCAATGCATCATTTTGTAATGGCATGAAGGCTATGTTAATTTGAATTAAACCTCCCATGGGCTATGCAACATTTTGATCAGCAGCTTTCTGGATTAATATTCTTATAGCACTGTGCTACCCTCATCATGACTACACTACAGTCATGTAGTCTACTGTATGGAGATACCCTCATCATGACTGTAGTGTAGTCTACTGTATGGAGATACCCTCATCATGACTGTAGTGTAGTCTACTGTATGGAGATACCCTCATCATGACTGTAGTGTAGTCTACTGTATGGAGATACCCTCATCATGACTGTAGTGTAGTCTACTGTATGGAGATACCCTCATCATGACTGTAGTGTAGTCTACTGTATGGAGACACCTGATGAACGTATAACCTGATAGTTAATGCTTGTATCTTCTATCTCAGACCAGTGACACCACAGTCCAGGGGAAGGCTCTGTTCGAGTTCATTACCATTTACGAGAAAGCCTCCAAACTGGCCAATCAGATCCATCTAAAGAAGGACAACCGCAGGAAGAGACGACAAGCCCAGAGGCTCAAATCACACATCATGTAGATGACCAACCATGTCTAGTGTGAAGGCTAGGTGTAGGGTAAAGTTACCCCTAGATGCTGATCTTGGATCAGTTTTGCATTTCCCCCACTAATGGTTACGGTTAGGATTGTGGGAAGGGAAGCTGATCCTAGATCTGTATGTACCTAGGGGAAACTTCCCCACCAAAGCCACAGTTGAGATATGTATTGAAGTGACATATTTCCTCGATACAAAGTGTCTCAACTGGCCCTCTAATTTATTTAATCTATGAAATCACACACAATACTCAATGGTATATTATCATTGTTAAGAGTATTTATTTTTCATGAATCAAAAAGTATCTATTTAGTTTACTTATATTTATTATTCATTATCTGGAAAATGTTTTTGAGTATAAATAGTTATTTATTGCTGATGATGCAAGTTCTGTAAGTTCTATGACTGAATAAACTGACACTGAGAAAACAATTGGCCTAGCGTCGTCCGCGTTTGGCCGGTGTAGGCCGTCATTGTAAATAACCAATTGTTCTTAACTGACTTGCCTAGTTAAATAAAGCTTACATTTAAATAAATACAAATATGTATATAGGGTATGGGGTGCCAATTCACCTAAGAATAGACTTATAAATAGACATGACAGCTCAGCTAAGATGCCAAACCAGCCACACCTTGGCTCCCTGCAGGGAATGAGGTATAATTGACCCTTTGCTAAGCCCCGCCTGCCTTGGTTACTGTTGCAACGTACAGACAACGCTTTCCCGGGTCCTGTCAGGTCCTGACTGAGGCCAGGTATCTTGAGTCCTCTAAGGGAGTCGAAAGGCCACAGTCAGTACCTGACAGCAGAGTTCTAGGAAACTCTATGCTGAGTTTGGTTAATCCCCAATTAGAGGCAGCTGCCTTGAGTTGGATCCTTGTGTATGTAGCGTTCTGTTCATACAGATTCTGATCCAAGATGGCGTAACAGTGCAGACGTGTTTTTATTTGTCCCGTCTCATGTCCTGTGTAAATAATATGTAATTAGTCTTTCCATATATATTTTTTTGTTCCCGATTTACTTCTGTAACCGTAAGAGCCTTGGTTTCCTGCATGTTAACATCAGAAGCCTCCTCCCTAAGTTTGAATTTTTCACTGCTTTAGCACATTCCGCCAACCCTGATGTCCTAGCTGTGTCTGAATCCTGGCTCAGGAAGGCCACCAAAAATTCTGAAATTTCCATCCCCAACTACAATATGTCCCGTCAAGATAGAACTGCCAAAGGAGACGGAGTTGCAATCTACTGCATAGATAACCTGCAGAGTTCTGTCATATTGTCCAGGTGTGTGCCCAAACAGTTTGAGCTTCTACTCTTAAAAATCCACCTTTCCAGAAATAAGTCTCTCATTGAGACTGTTACAGACCCCCCTCAGCCCCCAGCTGTGCCCTGGACACCATATGTGAATTGATTGCCCCCCATCTATCTTCAGAGTTTGTACTGTTACGTGATTTAAACTGGGATATGCTTAACGCCCCGGCTGTTCTTCAATCTAAGATAGATGCCCTCAATCTCACACAAATTCTCAAGGAACCTACCAGGTACAACCCTAAATCCGTAAACATGGGCACCCTCATAGATATCATCCTAACTAACTTGCCCTCCAAATACACCTCCGCTGTCTTCAACCAGGATCTCAGCGATCACTGCCTCATTGCCTGCGTCCTTAATGGGTCTGCGGTCAAACGACCACCCCTTATCACTGTCAAACACTCCCTAAAACACTTCTGCGAGCAGGCCTTTCTAATCGATCTGGCCCGGGTATCCTGGAAGGATATTGACCTCATCCCGTCAGTAGAGGATGCCAGGTTGTTCTTTAAAAGTGCTTTCTCACCATCCTAAATAAGCATGCCTCATTCAAAAAATGTAGAACTAAGAACAGATATAGCCCTTGGTTCACCCCAGACATGACTGCCTTTGACCAACACAAAAACATCCTGTGGCGCACTGCATTAGCATCGAATAGCCCCCGCGATATGCAACTTTTCAGGGAAACCAGCAACAAATATACACAGTCAGTTAGAAAAGCAAAGGCCAGCTTTTTCAAACAGAAATGTGCATCCTGTAGTACTAATTCCAAAAAGTTCTGTGACACTGTAAAGTCCATGGAGAATAAGAGCATCTCCTCCCAGTTGCATTTTGCTACGGCTGGCCATGCTTTCCACCTGGCAACCTCTACCCCGGCCAACAGCTCTGTACCCCCCACAGCAATGATGTCGCTCTCGCTGCTGGTGACTCTCTGATCCATCTCTACGCAGACGACACCATTCTGTATACATCTGGCCCCTCTTTAGACACTGTGTTAACTAACCTTCAAACAAGCTTCAATGCCATACAACACTCCTTCCGTGGCCTCCAACTGCTCTTAAATGCTAGTAAGACTAAATGCATGCTTTTCAATAGAACGTTGCCCGCACCCGCCCACCGGACTATCATCACTACTCTCGACGGGTCTGACTTAGAATATGTGGACACCTACAAATAACTAGGCATCTGGTTAGACTGTAAACTCAACTTCCAGACTCACATTAACCATTTTATTTTATTTATTTTTTTTATTCACCGTTATTTAAGCAGGTAGGTCAGTTGAGAACAAGTTCTCATTTGCAACTGCGACCTGGCCAAGACAAAGCAAAGCAGTGCGACAAAAACAACAACACAGAGTTACACAGTAAACAAACATAGTCAAAAACACAATAGAAAATCTATATACAGAGTGCAATCATCTCCAATCCAAAATCTCCAATCCAAAATTAAATCTAGAATCGGCTTCCTATTTCGCAACAAAGCCTCCTTCACTCATGCTGCCAAACATGCCCTTGTAAAACTTACCATCCTACCGATCCTTGACTTCGGCGATGTCATTTACAAAATAGCCTCCAACACTCTACTTAGCAAATTGGATGTAGTCTATCACAGTGCCATCCGTTTTGTTACCAAAGCCCCATATACTACCCACCACTGCGACCTGTATGCTCTCGTTGGCTGGCCTTCATTATATATTCGTCGCCAAACCCACTGGCTCCAGGTCATCTATAAGTCTTTATTAGGTAAATCCCCGCCTTATCTCAGCTCGCTGGTCACCATAGCAATACCTACCCGTAGCATGCGCTCCAGCAGGTATATCTCACTGGTCACCCCCAAAGCCAACACCTCCTTTGGCCGCCATTCCTTCCAGTTCTCTGCTGCCAATAACTGGAACGAATTGCAAAAATCCTTGAAGCTAGAGGTTCCTATCTCCCTCACTAACTTTAAGCATCAGCTGTCAAAGCTGCTTATCGATCACTGCACCTGTATATAGCCCTTCTGTAAACAGCCCACACTACTACCTCATCCTGTATATAGCCCTTCTGTAAATAGCCCACACTACTACCTCATCCTGTATATAGCCCTTCTGTAAATAGCCCACACTACTACCTCATCCTGTATACAGCCCTTCTGTAAATAGCCCACACTACTACCTCATCCTGTATACAGCCCTTCTGTAAATAGCCCACACTACTACCTCATCCTGTATACAGCCCTTCTGTAAATAGCCCACACTACTACCTCATCCTGTATACAGCCCTTCTGTAAATAGCCCACACTACTACCTCATCCTGTATACAGCCCTTCTGTAAATAGCCCACACTACTACCTCATCCTGTATATAGCCCTTCTGTAAATAGCCCACACTACTACCTCATCCTGTATATAGCCCTTCTGTAAATAGCCCACACTACTACCTCATCCTGTATATAGCCCTTCTGTAAATAGCCCACACTACTACCTCATCCTGTATATAGCCCTTCTGTAAATAGTCCATCCTACTACCTCATCCTGTATATAGCCCTTCTGTAAATAGCCCACACTACTACCTCATCCTGTATATAGCCCTTCTGTAAATAGCCCATCCTACTACCTCATCCTGTATATAGCCCTTCTGTAAATAGCCCACACTACTACCTCATCCTGTATATAGCCCTTCTGTAAATAGCCCACACTACTACCTCATCCTGTATATAGCCCTTCTGTAAATAGCCCACACTACTACCTCATCCTGTATACAGCCCTTCTGTAAATAGCCCACACTACTACCTCATCCTGTATACAGCCCTTCTGTAAATAGCCCACACTACTACCTCATCCTGTATACAGCCCTTCTGTAAATAGCCCACACTACTACCTCATCCTGTATATAGCCCTTCTGTAAATAGCCCACACTACTACCTCATCCTGTATATAGCCCTTCTGTAAATAGCCCACACTACTACCTCATCCCCATATTTATTTTTTTAACTTCCGCTCAATTTTGCACTCCAGTATCTCTATTTGCACATCATCATTTGCACATTCCATCATTCCAGTGTTAATGCTAATCTGTAATTTATTTCACCACTATGGTATATTTATTGTCCTACCTCCTAACCTTACTGCATTTTGCACTACATTTTGCACTCTGTATATAGATTCTCTATTGTGTTATTGACTGTACGTTTGTTTATTCTCGTGTGTAACTCTGTGTTGTTTTTTGTCTCACTGCTTTGCTTTATCTTGGCCAGGTCACAGTTGTAAATGAGAACTTGTTCTCAACTGACCTACCTGGTTAAATAAAGGTGGAATAAAGAGAGAAAATACCTGCGCATGGTACTGCCTCTTGTTAGTTCCTCAAGTGTAAGTATTAGTTAGATACATTACAGCTCGTGTGGCAACCTTTTGTTTTTGTAGAACGGCTGCGTGTATTATACTTTACACTGGAACTCAACAGATATAATCTTGTCAGTTTCCATGAGAGAGAAATGGTTAGTCTCTAGGTTTGAGGGTGTCAGTCTGTCACCTCAGAAAGGACGACAGGTTGGGGTTTCTGTGCAGGCCGGCCGCACAACCCCATAACACGACAGGTGGAAACACGGAAAGGTGGAATCTGAAATAAAGGTTCCTACATCACACTCATCCTGGGACACCACCGAATGAATGATCTCACCTTTACAGTTCCAGAACCCCGGGACACCACCGAATGAATGATCTCACCTTGACAGTTCCAGAACCCCGGGACACCACCGAATGAATGATTTCACATCTTTACAGTTCCGGGACCGCAATCTGAAAAAATGTGACTCGGCACAATTGAATTCACATCAGGGAAATAAAACCGATGTTGAAAATGTACGAAATTGACCCAATATTCAAATATCCCTCTAAGAACAACAGTAGGTCTAAGAACTAAGAAAATAACGGCACTTCAGTAACATCGATTCCTAATTGAAAACTGGATAAAAGAAACAGACTCAAGACATGTAACAGGATATATTTTCAGGAGAATTTATTCCTAGGATATAAATCCATTGATGTTGAACTATAATATCAAATCAAATAGTACAACATTACCACTATCAAAATACCAATGGAAATTCCTTTCATACAAAGTTAAATATTCACTTCTATAAATACTAACATCACATTATTACATTTCACAAATTTAAAATAGATATATTACATTATGTTTAAGTTAAATAAAAAGCACTGTGAACAAGCATGGTGACCAGTAGGTGAGGAAGCTGTGAGGCAGTTGTTAAGTATTCGTTTGGAAAGTGACTGTTTACACCTTTCTTCCTGTTTTTGACTTCAAAATGATATCATTAAATTCATGAAAACATGTCCATTTAAGGGAACATGTGAAATGATAGGGATTAATTTACTTCTACCCGAAGCCTTTAATGAAGGTGTTCAGTTGCGTTTTTGTTATTTCCAGGGGTTTTGTGCTTGAAGTGGATACCGGCAGTGAAATGACATCACACTTTCCTAATGTATTACAGTCTGTAGTCTTCATCTCCTCTGACTACAGTCAGTCAGTTGGTGGTTCTGTCTGGTCTCTGTGTGGTGTCCCCGGCTCTCTGATGGAGAATGTTCCCCAGCTGGAAAGCTCTCTGGAAGACCTCATTCAACTCGTTCACAGCCTTCCTCTGGACAACAGCATCAGTCGTCTAAACAGAAGTCACAACATGCATTTAGAGAGACGTCATCATCTTGACCTGACCAGTGGAGTGTCTACACTTGGAAGACACCATTCTCTCTCTCTCTCTCTCTCTCTCTCTCTCTCTCTCTCTCTCTCACACACATTTGTTTTTACACTGACTCATCCCAAATGCTACCACATTCCCTATATAGTTCACTTCGTTTGTCCACGGCCCATAGTGCTCTGGTCAAAAGCAGTGCACTATATAGGGAATAGGATGCCATCTGGGATGCAGACAGAATAACTTTGTTTTCTCTTTTCACCTTAATGGCTGCCAGCTCCTGCATCTTCATCTTCATTCTGTCTTGGTAGTAGTGCTTCTTCAGCTCCTCCACATTCCTACTGAGGCTGGTGAGGGCCGGCTGGCAGGGTCTCTCCTCTGGCAGGGTCTCCTTCAGCATGTTGGAGAAGATCTCCAGGTATACATCCAGAGTGGCATTCAGGAGAAGCCACTGTTCATGCTAGAGAGAGAGAGAGAGAGAGAGAGAGAGGAGAGAGGAGAGAGGAGAGAGAGAGAGAGAGAGAGAGAGAGAGAGAGAGAGAGAGAGAGAGAGAGAGAGAGAGAGAGAGAGAGAGAGAGAGAGAGAGAGAGAGAGAGAGAGAGAGAGAGAGAGAGAGAGAGAGAGAGAGAGAGAGAGCGAGAGAGAGAGAGAGAGAGGGAGCAAGAGAGAGAAAGAGAGAGAGAGACACAGGGAAAGAGAGAGAGAAATGAGTACCTCCTCAGTACATGTGACTGCAGACCTTGAGGTTGAATCTACAATAGCAGGGCCAGCAGCTTAGCAGACCTTGCATTTAATCTACAAATAATGTTGGCTTTAGTTTGAATGCTAAGTTTAAACTGAAAAATCCAACTATGTACAGAACTTTTTTAGTTCACTAACATTTGTTGAAAAACTGAAATTGCGATGAGATATTTACCTCAAACTTGCCATCCAGCTCTCCCATGAGCCCTAGGAAGACAGGGTGCCCGACCAAGTCGGTGTCCAGCAGTTTCTGAATAAAATTAGTACATTTAACTTTCAGCACACAGACTCAAGGATAGTTTTAAGAACAATTGATGATATAGATATTGTCTTTTTCTAAATGTATACATTATGAAGTTGGAAAATACATCCCTTTAATATACTGCTTTCGCCATCATAATCAAATGATGTTACTCAGGGCACCTTTCTCTCTCCTCCCCCTAGGGGGCGACCTCACCATTGTCTATGGTCTGATGAAGGCCAGGAGAGGGGAAACTCTCAGTAGTACCACAAACATTAATTATTCTAAGATATTATGAACCGGGTGGTTCGAGCCCTGAATGTTGATTGGCTGAAAGCTATGGTATATCAGACCATATACAACAAAAAATGACTTGTTTAAAGTTCTAATTACATTGATAACCTGTTTATAATAGCAATAAGGCACCTCAAGGGTTTGTGGTATATGGCCAATATACCACAAAAGTAATGCACTATATACTGAATAGGGTACCATTTGGGACGCATCCATGACCACGGATCAGAGAAATTAGTTTAAGCAGGTTTAAGACTTTCTATTTTCACTCACCAAAGGGACTGTAAGGGTCTTGATGTCTCCCTCCATGTTTGCAGGCAGCGGACTGTAGTGTTGGGGGCGTCCCAGTACCTCTACAGAGCAGAGTCCCAACCATGCTACCACAACAAGGACCAGGGCTGAATTCATATTATTATCCTGGTTACAGCCACTTACGTTCTCTCAATCCACAGAACAAAAGCCTTGCAAAATATATAAAAAAAATGCACTTGAGAAGTCTTTCGAAGTCTTTTGAGAAGTCTTTGAAGTAGTTAAGGTGTGGAGTCTCTGTTGACTGTACCTGTCTGTACCTGCAGTGCCAATGTGAGTCAGTAATGCTGGCCTGGTGTCTCTCTGGGGTTTATTTATATGTGAGACAGAGAGCTGTGCAGCAGCAGAGTCTGGTTACGATGGTTAGAGGTTGCATGGGTTTTGGGGTTTGTGGGTTCCTCTTCTCGCTAGGTTTCCTTTTAATCTGAGGTGTTCTGCTTCTAAATGGGTGACGCTTCCGCAATACCCCTCCTCCAGCCACCACTGATCAGGTCATTTTCAAGGTATTCTTTGGTGCCACTACGAGGGCGTCACTTACCAAACTGAGCAGTCAGTTTGGTAAGTGACGTGTAGAAAATAAGGAACCTAAAACCTTAAAGGCTTCTTCGGCTGTCCCCATGAGAAAACCCTTTGAATAACCCTTTTTGATCCCAGGTCGTACCCTTTTGGTTCCATGTAGAACCGTCTGCGTAAAGGGTTCTACATGGAACTCAAAAGGGTTCAAAAGGGAACCCAGAAGAGTTCTACCTGGAACCAAAAAGGGTTCTCCTATAGGGACAGCCAAATAACACATTTTAAGAGTGGAGATACTGTTGTCAGAGGTTGGTGATCAGGAGTGTCAAACTGCCTTTCCAGCTGAGGCACTTGTCTTTCCTGCTAGCGCTGGCTACTTTGTTGAGGGAAAATGTCCTTGCTACGATTGTGATTGGTTGTTTTCTCACCTAGCTATCTTAATAGGAACGCACTGATGGAAGTCGTTCTGTATAAGAGCATCTGCTAAATTACTAAAATGTTAAAAATGTCAAATTATTATTTTTAAAAAATGTATAATGCTCTGACATTATGTTATATAATGTAATGTACTGTGTGTTATATATGTTATATAATGTAATGTATTGTGTGTTATATATGTTATATAATGTAATGTACTGTGTGTTGTATATGTTATATAATCTAATGTACTGTATGTTATATATGTTATATAATGTAATGTACTGTGTGTTATATATGTTATGTAATGTACTGTGTGCTGTATATGTTATATAATGTAATGTACTGTGTGTTATATATGTTATAAAATGTAATGTATTGTGTGTTATATATGTTATATAATGTAATGTATTGTGTGTTATATATGTTATATAATGTAATGTATTGTGTGTTATATATGTTATATAATGTAATGTACTGTGTGTTATATATGTTATATAATGTAATGTACTGTATGTTATATATGTTATATAATGTAATGTATTGTGTGTTATATATGTTATATAATGTAATGTACTGTATGTTATATATGTTATATAATGTACTGTGTGTTGTATATGTTATATAATGTAATGTACTGTGTGTTATATATGTTATATAATGTAATGTATTGTGTGTTATATATGTTATATAATGTAATGTACTGTATGTTATATATGTTATATAATGTACTGTGTGTTGTATATGTTATATAATGTAATGTACTGTGTGTTATATATGTTATATAATGTAATGTACTGTATGTTATATATGTTATATAATGTAATGTACTGTATGTTATATATGTTATAAAATGTAATGTATTGTGTGTTATATATGTTATATAATGTAATGTACTGTGTGTTATATATGTTATCTAATGTAATGTACTGTGTGTTATATATGTTATATAATGTAATGTACTGTGTGTTATATATGTTATATAATGTAATGTACTGTGTGTTATATATGTTATCTAATGTAATGTATTGTGTGTTATATATGTTATATAATGTACTGTGTGTTGTATATGTTATATAATGTACTGTGTGTTATATATGTTATATAATGTAATGTACTGTGTGTTGTATATGTTATATAATGTAATGTACTGTATGTTATATAATCTAATGTACTGTATGTTATATATGTTATATAATGTAATGTACTCTATGTTATATATGTTATCTAATGTAATGTACTGTGTGTTATATATGTTATATAATGTACTGTGTGTTGTATATGTTATATAATGTAATGTACTGTGTGTTATATATGTTATATAATGTAATGTACTGTATGTTATATATGTTATATAATGTAATGTACTGTATGTTATATATGTTATAAAATGTAATGTATTGTGTGTTATATATGTTATATAATGTAATGTACTGTGTGTTATATATGTTATCTAATGTAATGTACTGTGTGTTATATATGTTATATAATGTAATGTATTGTGTGTTATATATGTTATATAATGTAATGTATTGTGTGTTATATATGTTATATAATGTAATGTACTGTGTGTTGTATATGTTATATAATGTAATGTACTGTGTGTTATATATGTTATATAATGTAATGTATTGTGTGTTATATATGTTATATAATGTAATGTATTGTGTGTTATATATGTTATATAATGTAATGTACTGTGTGTTGTATATGTTATCTAATGTAATGTACTGTGTGTTATATATGTTATATAATGTAATGTACTGTATGTTATATATGTTATATAATGTAATGTACTGTGTGTTATATATGTTATAAAATGTAATGTATTGTGTGTTATATATGTTATATAATGTAATGTATTGTGTGTTATATATGTTATATAATGTAATGTATTGTGTGTTATATATGTTATATAATGTAATGTATTGTGTGTTATATATGTTATATAATGTAATGTACTGTGTGTTGTATATGTTATATAATGTAATGTATTGTGTGTTATATATGTTATATAATGTAATGTACTGTGTGTTATATATGTTATATAATGTACTGTGTGTTGTATATGTTATATAATGTAATGTACTGTATGTTATATATGTTATATAATGTAATGTACTGTATGTTATATATGTTATATAATGTACTGTGTGTTGTATATGTTATATAATGTAATGTACTGTATGTTATATATGTTATATAATCTAATGTACTGTATGTTATATATGTTATATAATGTAATGTATTGTGTGTTATATATGTTATATAATGTACTGTGTGTTGTATATGTTATATAATGTAATGTACTGTATGTTATATATGTTATATAATCTAATGTACTGTATGTTATATATGTTATATAATGTAATGTACTCTATGTTATATATGTTATATAATCTAATGTACTGTATGTTATATATGTTATATAATGTAATGTACTCTATGTTATATATGTTATATAATGTAATTTACTGTATGCTATATATGTTCTGTAATGTAATGTACTGTGTGTTATATATGTTATATAATGTAATGTACTGTATGTTATATATGTTATATAATGTACTGTGTGTTGTATATGTTATATAATGTAATGTACTGTATGTTATATATGTTATATAATCTAATGTACTGTATGTTATATATGTTATATAATGTAATGTACTCTATGTTATATATGTTATATAATGTAATTTACTGTATGCTATATATGTTATATAATGTAATGTACTCTATGTTATATATGTTATATAATGTAATTTACTGTATGCTATATATGTTCTGTAATGTAATGTACTGTGTGTTATATATGTTATATAATGTAATGTACTGTATGTTATATATGTTATATAATGTACTGTGTGTTGTATATGTTATATAATGTAATGTACTGTATATTATATATGTTATATAATCTAATGTACTGTATGTTATATATGTTATATAATGTAATGTACTGTATGTTATATATGTTATATAATGTACTGTGTGTTGTATATGTTATATAATGTAATGTACTGTATATTATATATGTTATATAATCTAATGTACTGTATGTTATATATGTTATATAATGTAATGTACTCTATGTTATATATGTTATATAATGTAATGTACTGTATGCTATATATGTTCTGTAATGTAATGTACTGTATGTTATATATGTTATATAATGTACTGTGTGTTGTATATGTTATATAATGTAATGTACTGTATGTTATATAATCTAATGTACTGTATGTTATATATGTTATATAATGTAATGTACTCTATGTTATATATGTTATATAATGTAATGTACTGTATGCTATATATGTTATATAATGTAATGTACTGTATGTTATATAATCTAATGTACTGTGTGTTATATATGTTATATAATGTAATGTACTCTATGTTATATATGTTATATAATGTAATGTACTGTATGCTATATATGTTCTGTAATGTTGTCAGCCACATCAAAAGGTATGAATGTCATGTTGCCAGCCACAACGAAAGGTAAGAATGTCATGTTGCCAGCCACAACGAAAGGTAAGAATGTCATGTTGTCAGCCACAACGAAAGGTAAGAATGTCATGTTGCCAGCCACAACGAAAGGTAAGAATGTCATGTTGTCAGCCACAACGAAAGGTAAGAATGTCATGTTGCCAGCCACAACGAAAGGTAAGAATGTCATGTTGCCAGCCACAACGAAAGGTAAGAATGTCATGTTGTCAGCCACAATGAAAGGTAAGAATGTCATGTTGCCAGCCACAATGAAAGGTAAGAATGTCATGTTGCCAGCCACAACGAAAGGTAAGAATGTCATGTTGCCAGCCACAACGAAAGGTAAGAATGTCATGTTGCCAGCCACAACGAAAGGTAAGAATGTCATGTTGCCAGCCACAACGAAAGGTAAGAATGTCATGTTGCCAGCCACAACGAAAGGTAAGAATGTCATGTTGCCAGCCACAACGAAAGGTAAGAATGTCATGTTGTCAGCCACATGTTGTCAGCCACAATGAAAGGTAAGAATGTCATGTTGTCAGCCACAACGAAAGGTAAGAATGTCATGTTGTCAGCCACAACGAAAGGTAAGAATGTCATGTTGCCAGCCACAACGAAAGGTAAGAATGTCATGTTGTCAGCCACAACGAAAGGTAAGAATGTCATGTTGCCAGCCACAACGAAAGGTAAGAATGTCATGTTGCCAGCCACAACGAAAGGTAAGAATGTCATGTTGTCAGCCACAATGAAAGGTAAGAATGTCATGTTGCCAGCCACAATGAAAGGTAAGAATGTCATGTTGCCAGCCACAACGAAAGGTAAGAATGTCATGTTGCCAGCCACAACGAAAGGTAAGAATGTCATGTTGCCAGCCACAACGAAAGGTAAGAATGTCATGTTGCCAGCCACAACGAAAGGTAAGAATGTCATGTTGCCAGCCACAACGAAAGGTAAGAATGTCATGTTGCCAGCCACAACGAAAGGTAAGAATGTCATGTTGTCAGCCACATGTTGTCAGCCACAATGAAAGGTAAGAATGTCATGTTGTCAGCCACAACGAAAGGTAAGAATGTCATGTTGCCAGCCACAACGAAAGGTAAGAATGTCATGTTGTCAGCCACAACGAAAGGTAAGAATGTCATGTTGCCAGCCACAACGAAAGGTAAGAATGTAATGTAATGTACTGTATATTATATATGTTATATAATCTAATGTACTGTATGTTATATATGTTATATAATCTAATGTACTGTATGTTATATATGTTATAGATACCTTAATAGAAAGTTACTCAAGTAAATGTGAAAGTTAACCAATAAAATACTACTTGAATAAAAGTCTAAAAGTATTTGGTTCTAAATATACTTCAGTATCAAAGGTAAATTTTACTGATTAAATATACAATAATAAAACTGAAAGAATCGTTTCAAAATCTTTATATTAAGCAAAGCAGACGCGCCATTTTCTTGTTTTTAAAATGTACTGTGTTGGGAACACTCCAACATTCAGACACTATTTACAGATATCCAGGGAACACTCCAACATTCAGACACTATTTACAGATATCCAGGGGAACACTCCAACATTCAGACACTATTTACAGATATCCAAGGGAACACTCCAACATTCAGACACTATTTACAGATATCCAGGGGAACACTCCAATATTCAGACACTATTTACAGATATCCAGGGGAACACTCCAATATTCAGACACTATTTACAGATATCCAGGGGAACACTCCAACATTCAGACACTATTTACAGATATCCAGGGGAACACTCCAACATTCAGACACTATTTACAGATATCCAGGGGAACACTCCAACATTCAGACACTATTTACAGATATCCAGGGGAACACTCCAACATTCAGACACTATTTACAGATATCCAGGGGAACACTCCAACATTCAGACACTATTTACAGATATCCAGGGGAACACTCCAACATTCAGACACTATTTACAGATATCCAGGGGAACACTCCAACACTCAGACATAATTTACAGATAGCCAGGGGAACACTCAACACTCAGACATAATTTACAGATAGCCCGGAGAACACTCCAACACTCAGACATCATTTACAGATAACCAGGGGAACACTCCAACATTCAGACATTATTTACAGATTGTCATGAGAGGGTGCATACAGAGACCAAGAGTCAGCGCAGGGATTGTAGTTCGACATTTCTTTACTGAATATTCAATCAATGTACGAACTAACAAATAAACAAACACGATTTGACAAAACGTAATATAGCACACTTACTTTTCACCGTGACTTGCGAAATATAATGACCCACACCCCGGAGTGGAACATACAAACCTATGTAGGATCCCTAATTAGAGACGATGCACTGCAGCTGCCTCTAATTAGGGATCCAACACAAACCACCACCAGAAACAGAAAGAATAGACCTGTCAGACTCTGACCATGGCTACATAGAGAAGCAAATAGGCTTCTCTATGGCCAGAGCCTGACAGTACATCCCCCCACCCACCCCCCCACCCCCCACCCCCCCAAGGCGCGGACTCCCGGACGGCAACAAAAAAACACAAATACATGGAGGGGTTATTAGGGAGGGAAGACTAGTCCGTCGGTGGTGGTTCTTCCCATGCCCCTTCTTTATGACCGGGCCCGGACTGGGTACCGGTGGGGCAAACGGCTCCGGCCATGGAGCTGGGCAATTAACCGGGCCCGGACTGTGCACCGGTGGGGCAAACGGCTCCGGCCATGGAGCGGGACCATTAACCGGGCCCGGACTGGGCACCGGTGGGGTAAACGGCTCCGGCCATGGAGTGGGGAAAACAACCAGGCCCGGACTGGGCACCGGTGGGGTAAACGGCTCCGCCATGGAGCGGGGCAAATAACCGGGCCCGGACTGGGCACCGGTGGGGTAAACGGCTACGGCCATGGAGTGGAGCAGACGGCTGGACCCGGAATGGGCACCGGTGGAGCAGACTGCAGACGGCTGGACCCGGAATGGGCACCGGTGGAGCAGACTGCAGACGGCTGGACCCGGAATGGGCACCGGTGGAGCAGACTGCAGACGGCTGGACCCGGAATGGGCACCGGTGGAGCGGACTGCTCTGGCTCTGGAGCGGAGCAGACGGCCGGACCCGGACTGGACACCGGTGGAGCAGACTGCAGACGGTTGGACCCGGAATGGGCACCGGTGGAGCGGACTGCTCTGGCACTGGAGAGGAGCAGACGGCCGGACCCGGACTGGGCACCGGTGGAGCGGACTAATCTGGCACTGGAGCGGAGCAGACGGCTGGACCCGGATTGAGCACCGGTGGAGCGGACTGCTCAGGCACTGGAGCGGAGCAGACGGCCGGACCCGGACTGGGCACCGGTGGAGCATGTAGTGCACTAGTTTTTACAAAAGGCCATGGGCCCTGGTAAAAAGTAGTGCACTACTTTTTGGGAATAGGGTGCCATTTGGAACGTAGCCATTACTTTTACTCACACTTTTTCAACAGCCTCTTTTATCTATTTTAGATCAAATAACTTTTACAACAGCCTTAATAACGTTTCCAGGACCAATACATCTGCAATACAACACAATACTACCTTTATTGACCCATCAGCACATAAACTCTATATTTGGTGCTGTCTCAGTAGCCTGTTGGCTGACATGTAGAGAGTGAAAGGAACTGCATTGGCCAAACTGGAGTTGGTGTGAACCCATGCTAACCTGGAGTTGGTGTGATATATAGGAGTAAACCCATGCTAACCTGGAGTTGGTGTGATATATAGGAGTAAACCCATGCTAACCTGGAGTTGGTGTGATATACAGTGGGGAGAACAAGTATTTGATACACTGCCGATTTTGCAGGTTTTCCCACTTACAAAGCGTGTAGAGGTCTGTAATTTTTATCATAGGTACACTTCAACTGTGAGAGACGGAATCTAAAACAAAAATAAATAAATAAAAGACACCTCTCCACACACTCAATCAAACAGACTCCAACCTCTCCACAATGGCCAAGGCCAGAGAGCTGTGTAAGGACACCAGGGATAAAATTGTAGACCTGCAAGAGGCTGGGATGGGCTACAGGACAATAGGCAAGCAGCTTGGTGAGAAGGCAACAACTGTTGGCGCAATTATTAGAAAATGGAAGAAGTTCAAGATGACGGTCAATCTCCCTCGGTCTGGGGCACCATGCAAGATCTCACCTCGTGGGGCATCAATGATCATGAGGAAGGTGAGGGATCATCCCAGAACTACACGGCAGGACCTGGTCAATGACCTGAAGAGAGCTGGGACCACAGTCTCAAAGAAAACCATTAGTAACACACTACGCCGTCATGGATTAAAATCCTGCAGAACACGCAAGGTCCCCCTGCTCAAGCCAGCGCATGTCCAGGCCCGTCTGAAGTTTGCCAATGACCATCTGGATGATCCAGAGGAGGAATGGGAGAAGGTCATGTGGTCTGATGAGACAAAAATAGAGCTTTTTGGTCTAAACTCCACTCGCCGTGTTTGGAGGAAGAAGAAGGATGAGTACAACCCCAAGAACACCATCCCAACCGTGAAGCATGGAGGTGGAAACATCATTCTTTGGGGATGCTTTTCTGCAAAGGGGACAGGACGACTGCACCGTATTGAGGGGAGGATGGATGGGGCCATGTATCGCGAGATCTTGGCCAACAACCTCCTTCCCTCAGTAAGAGCATTGAAGATGGGTCGTGGCTGGGTCTTCCAGCATGACAACGACCCGAAACACACAGCCAGGGCAACTAAGGATTGGCTCCGTAAGAAGCATCTCAAGGTCCTGGAGTGGCCTAGCCAGTCTCCAGACCTGAACCCAATAGAAAATCTTTGGAGGGAGCTGAAAGTCCGTATTGCCCAGCGACAGCCCCGAAACCTGAAGGATCTGTATGGAGGAGTGGGCCAAAATCCTTGCTGCAGTGTGTGCAAACCTGGTCAAGAACTACAGGAAACGTATGATCTCTGTAATTGCAAACAAATGTTTCTGTACCAAATATTAAGTTCTGCTTGTCTGATGTATCAAATACTTACGGCATGCAATAAAATGCAAATTAATTACTTAAAAATCATACAATGTGATTTTCTGGATTTTTGTTTTAGATTCCGTCACTCACAGTTGAAGTGTACCTATGATAAAAATTACAGACTTCTACATGCTTTGTAAGTGGGAAAACCTGCAAAATCGGCAGTGTATCAAATACTTGTTCTCCCCACTGTATAGGAGAGTTCTTGTTAAATTTGCATCAACAATGTTGTGTCCCCAATGGCACCCTATTGCCTACATAGTGCACTGCCCTGGTTAAAAGTAGTGCACTATATAGGGAATATGGTGCCATTTGGGATGCTGAGTCTGAGTTTTCTCACTGTAAGCATTACTAGAAATTGAAGGTGTCTAGCAGCAAAGTTATTTCCAGTGAATTGTCTTAACAAGGTAAAGGTGTCTCTGCCCAATGTGGCTGCTAGACTTTCTGAATTCCCCACAGGAAGTATAGTGTTGTGTAACACTCAGCTATTTCTACCAAAATAGAAGTATATATTTTATCTTTATCTAATCTAATCTAATCTAATCTAATCTTATCTTTATGTTATCTTTATTGTCACGGTTCGGGCTGAGGGAACGAGGCGCAGAGTGAGAGGTGCAAACATGTTTTCTTGTCAATCAAAAAGAAAAAAACTACAAACGTAAACCGTAACCTGTGACCTGTGACCTGCACACCGACAACGCTCTACACAAAACAATGATCCCAGGAGACCTGGCCTCAGTCAGGCCCTTACAGTACCCCCCCCCAAAGGCGCAGGCTCCCGACCGCAATATTCCCCC